>SNQJ01S0017081.1:0-18047 GCA_010110895.2 Picea sitchensis | reverse complement strand
TGGAAGCCTATTTTGATGATTGGACTATTTTTAGCTTATTGAAAAATCATATTGAATTCTTAAGACTCATGTTGGATAAGTGCAGGCAATGCTAGATTGCCCTGAACCTGAAGAAATGAATTTTCTTTTCACCCTTTGGAGTGTTGTTAGACCATATTGTGTGTAAGCAGGGATTGTTGGTAGATCCATCTAAGATTTTTATTATTGTTGATCTACCCCCCCCTACTTCAGTTAAACAGTTGTGCATTGCACTGGGACATACTAGATACTATAGGTAGTTCATTCAGGGCTATTCATAAATTATATCACCTGTGGATAAGATTTTGAAGAAATATTGTCAGTTTCATTGGAAAAGAGAATGCCAGGAGAGCTTCAACACAATGAAACAGAAAGTGGTTACTGCACCTATTCTGGTTTTCCCAGATTGGAGAAAGGAATTTCATGTGCATGCCAATGCATCCTCTATTGCATTAGGAGCAGTGTTATCACAACCAAGAACATGATATATTTACCACTCGTTAGCCTTTTCTAGCATAAAGCTCTCAACAGCTGAGATAAATTACACCACCACTAAGAGAGAAGGTTTATCCATGGTGTATGCACTGTAGAAGTTTCTCCATTACTTGTTGGGAGGACACCTTAAGATGTTCATTGATCACTCTACGTTGAAATACCTAGTCAGGAAGCTAGGGTTGGGGGGAAGGATATGCATATGGCTTTTGTTATTTCAGGAATATGATTTTGAAATTGTGGTAAAACTAGGGAGAATGAACAAGGGACCTGGCCACTTGTCTAGGTTGGAACATGGAGAGGAACCTACTAGTCTGGAAGACACTCTGCCATATGCATAGTTGTTGGCCATCAGGAAGATTGATGATCACTTCACCGAGATAGTTTAGTTCCTATAAATAGGAATATCACCTCGTGAATACACAGTCATTCAGAAGAAACAACTGGTAGTATGCACTGTAGATTTTTTCTCTTATAGATGGAAAACTATACAAGATGGGACCTGATGAGATTCTGAGAAGATGTGTTATGGAGGTAGAACGAACACTGATTCTAGCAGAAGCTCATGAARGCATYGCAGGAGGACACTAYGCAAGAAAAGAAACAACGTAGAAGGTTCTTAGAGATGGCCTCGGGTGGCCCACCTTACACATAGATGCTAAAGAATACTACAGAGCCTATGATGTATGCCAAAGAGTTGGGAAACCTTCTAGAAGAGATGAAATTTCATTAGCACCCCAACTAACCTTACAAGCATTTGAGAAATGGGCCATTGACTTCGTGGGACCTATAAACCCACCAGGGAAGTGCAMAAGAGCTAGATACATCATCACTGCGATAGAGTATTTGACCAGATGGGCAGAAGCAAGAGTAGTTGTGAACTGTAGTGCAACTACAACTGCACGTTTCATATTTGATGATATCATAACCAGGTTTGGATGCCCAAAGATCCTCATGAGTGATCAAGGTACACATTTTATTAATAAGACTATTGAAGCCTTAACTCAGGAATTTGAAGTTCACCATCAGAAGAGAACTCCTTACCACCCATAAGCAGATAGGGCGGTCAAATATTTCAACAAGATCTTGGCGACAACGCTGACAAAGATTTGCAGTGTAAACAGGGATGATTGGGATTTGAGAGTACCAGTAGTGTTATGGGCCTATAGAACCACCTGTAAGAAGCTGACAATGCAGACTCCCTTTAATTTGGTTTATGGTCTAGAAGATGTGGTGCCCATGGAATAATTAGTTCCTAGCTTAAGAATTGCAGCCTTTACATACATGGATGACACTGGCATTGTTCAAGAGAGGCTAACACAGTTGCTCGAACTAGAAGAAGATAGATTTATTACAAGATTTCACCAGCAGGCTTAGAAGGAACGAGAAAAGGCCTACCAGGACAGGCATATCAAGAAGAAAGCATTTAAGCAAGAAGATCTAGTATTGGTATATGATAGCAAGTTCATGAAGCATCCAGGGAAGTTGAAAAAACATTGGTTGGGGCCATATGAGGTTGCCTATGTTATAGAAGGAGGATTTGTGTAGCTGAAGACTTTGAATGGGGAGTGGAAGGAAGGAATGGTGAATGGGAGCTGGTTGAAATTGTACTATGACAACCAACTACCTCACAACTCTCGATAAAAAAAAAATGAGAAGGTTCAAGGTACCAGGTGCAGTTGAGACTGGATACCAGACAAAGAAAAGACAGTCTGCACATAGGGCAGAAGAACAAAGAAGGAAGCACATGCTACATTGTGTGGTTTGAATTTGAAGTATAGCAGAAGATTCATATCAGAGTGCCTCGAGATGCATCGCAGGTGAGTTTTGGGGGTATGTTGGCCCTTGGTTATGGAAGGAAGCGAATGTTATGGAAGAAAATGTGAAACATGAAATGCGTGGAATTAAGGTTGACTGAGATCAGATCGAAGTGGTTAAAGAAGCAGAAAAGATGAAGCAAAGTCTGAGAAATAAAGTCATTGGACAAGGAGATCGAGGAAGACAAATCAACAAGGAAGGTGGATTGTGGACAAATCAACAAGTGGAAAAATCCACTGGTAGATGCTTTGGAGAACCTCTTGGGAAGGAAGGAAAGACAGGTTGGTGAAGCCCTAAAAATGCAGGTCAACTTGACCTAGGGTTTTAGACACCTAGGGTTTTGGTATCGAGGGTTTTATACACCTAGGGATTTGGTATCTAGGGTTTTGGACACCTAGGATTCGAGCTAAGGCTGTCGGTGAGCTATTGTAATGTATAAATAAATGTCAAGAGGACCTAGGATGGGTTGGTTATGAGTTTTTGTTGTTGTGGTTATTCGTTCAGAGTTTGTTGATGTAAGGAAGAGTGGTTGATGTTAATGTGGAGAGAGAAGTATTGTGTTGTGAGAGAATTCAGTATTGTTAGATCTTCATCTTGGTGCGAAGATCAACCCTACAACAAGGTGAGCATGGAAGGGAGATAGAGAGAAGAGAGAAAGAGAGATATCTACAAGCTAAGAGCACAGATAGAACTATAAGATTTCACCTAATATATTATAAAGCGCAGTTATGTGGATGTATCCCTAGGGAGAGGGTGAGCCACGTATATACTATTGTTGTGTGTGATTGATGTTGTGTTCTTATGATCTCTTATATAATGTCAATGAAACATTGTGTTAGATCTGAGATATAGTTCAGATAGTAGGCTTAAGAAAGATAAATAATCACTAGATCTGTGTGAAAGTGTTTCCCTGGATTCACTTTGCATTTCCTCTAGTTGTAGACACATGTGTCTTGCAACCCCCTATTGCTACTTCGGGTGAGACTACATATTCTCTGCAGGGGTTTCCGAAAGGGTCATTAGTTAGGGATTGTTGGTGCATTGTTAGAAATGAACCCTGGGTCTGCCCCTATACCAACAATGTTCCAAAAGAGTCGGATCTTGTCATCAGGGAAGTCGTTAGGCACCCGAGGTCGAGGAAAGTTGTTTAAACAGAAGTTACATCTTCAAGTGCATCAGCCATCATCATCTCATCATGAAGGCTGGGGGATTGAAAAATTAAGGTGATCATACCACACACCCTCTGCAACTCATATCGGTTGTATCTCACATGCCTCAGAACATACTCGTCATGCAAATGTGCCACAAAAAATCTTCATCTTTCTTCAAAACATTTATTCACCATGAATCTAGTGTTCCTGGGCACGTTTCCACCCACTTCCCACTCTTTTTAAATTCTGGATGTTGTGCATGTGTTCTACCCACCAGCCAAGCTTATGCACTGCTAGTAATTCGTCTCGCGAGCCTAGTCTGATCATTTTTTTTTCTTTGGGCCCTTGTAAATTTCCCCACGCAGAAGACAGATATGTTGTTGCACCATGGGAACCCCTAAAAACATAATATGTGGCATACGAAGTAGCCTAATATCCAGGCTTGAGCCCCAAAATGCTTAGGATTCATTCTTACTTGCAGCGGGCATTCCCAGGGCTTAAAAGGGAGGTTATTGCCTGTGCGTGGAAACGATGGTATCACACCATGCAGAGGCCAAAGTGGAAGACATTGTGCTGAAAGTGACGACCTCAGAAGCCACACCTCCCCAACAATAGACAACCCAGAAAAGGGGAAGACCAAGGAAGAATAAGGAAGATGGGAAAAACCAAATACTAAGCGAGTTGTGTGGAAGATTGGTCACTGAGGAAATACTGATGTGCGTTATCCGGCTAGAGCATGTCGAAGCCACAAGTCGGTGGAGTGGGATTAGAATGAGGAGGACAGATTCCACGGGTTATAATGTTTGAGAGATGACTCTGCAGCTGGAGAGGGCACAACTCATTATTTCTGAACTCTACCAGGAAAATAGAGAATTAAGACGAAAATTGGCGGAAAAGACCCTCGAGGTGTCATCATCACAAGGTCATGAAGGGAACATAACATGGCTCAAGAGATAGCACTGGGAAGCGCAAGATACAATTATGCAGTTGCGTGAAGGGAAAAGGGTGTCAGAAGAACTGAATATGAAAACATCTTAGGGAAAGTAAAGTAGCCAGTGAG
The DNA here is from genome assembly GCA_010110895.2 of Picea sitchensis. Lineage (NCBI taxonomy): Eukaryota > Viridiplantae > Streptophyta > Pinopsida > Pinales > Pinaceae > Picea > Picea sitchensis. The sequence goes on along the minus strand of SNQJ01S0017081.1, from coordinate 13,508 downwards.
AAAGTCTACACAGAGCTTGTCAGCGTGCAGAAGAGGCATGATTAATGAGCTCTATTTTTTATTCTCAGACACTGCACAAAACTTGATAGTTTTTTTGAAAATTTTCATGTTCTTAATGTAAACCGGGTTGGTTTGCCAAAAGGTGAAGACAATGTCTCTTGTATGTAATCTGAGATCTATGGAAATCTAATATAAAGTATTCAAACTTTGACAAAAGGATTCTGGTTGTAGTGCTTGGATGCTTCATTTATTTTCTTTTCATATGTATCTCTTGTGTTCTTTTTTCCATACTTGTATTGTCTGATTCAGGAAATATTTTTGATCATGGGATTCACTACGAAGTGCTCCTCATTTTCGTTATTCAGACGGACCATATTTATTTCAAGTTAGACCTGAATTTATACTTAGTGGTGGTCTGAGTTACTTTGTGTTCTTCGTTGATATCCTTCTGTGAAACACTTACGACGCCGATCGATTTCATCGTACGGTGATGACGTGGCACAACTAGCTCGGGATACGTGGCACTGAAGACCGGTGACTTAGCTCACACGTATTGGTTGGACTTGGGACTTTATTCAAGTTATACACTCTAAAATAAACCTGGGATTGTCTATGCCGAAAAGGCATCATGGATCGGCATCTGAGGATAATCTTATTGCATATTTTCCTTTGGGTTAGTGTCCTTAAAACTCCCGATGTCGAAAACATTTTGGAAGTCGGCAATCTGGGAAAAACTTTAGCGTAGTCTGGATGTTCATCGCGATTTGATATTCTCCAATTTTGATAAGCGTGTCGGGTATCGAATATCGACGATATCATTTATTTCTTCATTTAATGTTTATTCTTTTTCATATTTTACCGACGTCGAAGGGGATCTGTTGTCGACAATATCCTTGTATGATGCTTGTCTCAAAAGAAAACTTCATTTTGTTGATGCCGATGAAGATCGGTGCTTGGTGGCTACGGTTTTTTGAGTGATTTTCTTTCATCCTTTAATTCGTTCTGATGCTGAATCCTTGAGGGCATCGGGAGGGAGTGTTTTGGCTATCGATTCCTTAATTAGTGTTAAGTCTTTTTTAATGCATGAGTTTTCATAGATTCAAAAAAACTTTGGAAGAATTAATGAGAGTAAAAAATGATAAGCAAAGTAACAATTTTCATAATGAAGTCGAATTAGACAGTGCAAAATATCAAGTGGTACCCAAAAAGTAAAATTTGACATAGGCTTTTTAGGGTGTGTTAAGTGCTCAACAGATACTTCACCAAGGGTTTTGTCTTGGAATGCAATGCATCAGGGAAAGGAATTAGGTCAGTCCCCATGCAAGATGACCAACCTTTGGATTTCACTACCAAGCAACTATTTGAGTGACATTTGGGACAATCCTCTTATGAAAAGGAAATGTTGTATATTACACATGTAATGGATATCTAGAATCCTTATACATTGGGGAAATGTTTCCAAATTAAAATTGATCATCGTAGGCTCAAATATTTTTTGCAACAAATAATTCCATCCTAGGAGCAACAAAAATGGGTGACCAAGATGTTTGGATATGATTATGATATCATCTACAAGGGAAGATAAAATGTGGTTGACGATGCTCTCTCAAGGAAATTCAAATATGAAGAATAAGGGTCCTTATTTTCCCTCTCATTCATTATGGCAGATTGGCTTCAGGTCATTCACTAGGAATGGTTGCAAGACCCCAAACTTTATAGCCTGATCCAAAAATTGAAACATGATCCTAAAGATTCTCCAAGGTAATCTTGAAATAATGAAGAGATTTTATATAAACATCACTTGTATTTAGGAAAATAGTTGAACCTTAAAACCATGGTTCTCTATGAGTTTCATGCTTCACCTACAACTGGGAATTCAGGGAATTTAGGGTTTTTGGGAATGGGTCAAATGTTTTTTTTTTCTAGGATGGTATGATACAAGACATCGACACCTTTGTGGCTGAATGCGATACCTATCAATGCAATAAGGGATAAACAATCAAAGTTTCATGCACACTCCAACTGCTCTTGATTCCACCTGCCATTTAGAGGGATATTTCCATGGATTTGATTGGTGGCTTACCTAAATTAGGAAATAATTTCATCATCACGGTGGTAGTATATGTTTTCCAAAATATTCTCATTTTTTTCTGTAGAAAAATAATGTTATATTCAAAAAAAATATATACATGTTGTTGTCTTATCTGTCTAGACTTGGTAGTATTTCTTACAAAACTATTCCACATATTCCAACAGACCCTTTGAGGTGTTTTACAAAATATTCTCATTTATGTGCTCTTCAACAACCGTTCACAACATCTAAAGTGGCTCAAATTTTTATAGATAATATATTCAAACTCCATGGCATGCCTCATTCTATTGTCTCTAACCATGATCTAACTTTCACTAGCATTTTTTGGCAAGAATGTTTTAGGCTCCAGGGAACCCAATTGCATCTCAGCACCACCTACCATCACCAGACTGATGGACAAACTAAATTTGTCAACAAGTTTTTGGAACTTTATTTATGGTGTTTTGCATCTGAAAAAAACATCAGTGGGATCAATGGTCACCCCTAGTTGAATGGTGGTACAACACATATTACCATACTACAACTCACGTGACTCCCTTTGAAGCAGTCTACAGAAAAACTTCACCATTGGTTATCTCATACATGTCAAGTGTCTCAAAGGTTCAAGAAGTTAACAAAAGTTATATAGTCTGAGAAGTCGTTATCCATACCCTCAAACAAAATTTGGTCCTATATTAGAATCACATGAAGCAATAAGAAGATCAAGTTCATTTTGAATAAAAAATCGTTGAATGGGATTATGTGTTTCTTTTTTTGCAACCTTATAAGAAGACTTCACTCAAATTTGAATATTGTCATAAAATTTCCCCCAAATTTAATGGTCCTTATACAATTATCAAGTGAATGGGGATCATGGCCTACCATTTAGCTCTGCCCATTCACTCTTAGCTCCATCCTTTTTTTTATGTCTCATTCTTAAATAAAGTTATTCGAACTAAGTGTTGAACTTAAACCAATCTAATTCGGTTGGATGAATAAGGTTCCATTTGGTTGCAACCATAAGTGGTCTTCGACCAGTGCAAGAATCATCTCCATCAATGCACCATAAAGGAAGTGTTAGTTCATTGGAATGATACACCTCCAAAATATTCCACCTTGGAGGTGGCTACCATCTTGTAACAATTTCCTCATCTCAAGCATTGAGGACAAGGATGCTTTTCAAGGGAGAAGGCATGTTAGGGATCTAGCCTCCCTAACACCTCACATAAGTAGAATAATATGTTTTCTATGTAATAAGGGAAAACATTAGTTAATAAGTCCTATTTAAAAATGTGAACAAGTCTAATGCATGAATACTTAATAGAATCTTCCACTTCTAGAAAGGTCTTCCTATAGAATGTTCTTTAGAATATAGAATTAGTATACATAAGAGTGGAAGGAATGAGAAGTCTTGTCTTGAGATTTATTGTAATAGAGATCTTATCTACTAGAGGTTTCACCCTTGAAGAGGCAAGTGAGCTTGACTTTCTATCAATAAATGTATCATTGTTGGTTCTATTATTATCTATATTTTTTTGTTCCACTGGTATTTGTTGCAATATTTCTATTTTTTCTTATTATAATACACTCGGTACCTTACACATGTGAACTCATTTTAATTTCTATCTCTATTGATTCATGATTAGATGTTCAAGGAATTGATGACCCATATGAAGCTTGGGATAATCTTGAAGCTATATTTGGTAAAAGCAATGTGATTTGAGCCCACTAGATTGAAGATCAATTAATGACTTTAAGTCCCAATTATTTTCTTTACATTGAAGATTATTTATCTAAGTTCAAAACACTTAGAATTTTTCTTAAAGATTGTAAAATAGATCCGGGGGATGATCGATGCATATACATTATTTTTATTGAGCTTGATAATTTATATTATATATTTGTATCTACCTTTTATGCCACAAGAGAAGCTCTAGGTTGTTCTTACCAATCTTCCACTCTTGAGTCCTTTTGTTATTTTCTTATTAGAGAGAAAGGTAATATTTTGCAACTTGGAGTGATCAAAATTATAGGTACATATAACAAAGTCTTACTGGAAATATAAATCCAAACATCCCAAGAAGCAACATCCTTGAAACAATAAAAAAAAAAAAAAAAAAAATCCCAAACCCTCTCAACCAGCTTCAACTCCTAATGGTGTCAAAGGAGAAAACTCCAAAAGTAAGAACATTGACTAGAATTGAAAATTTTGTGGGAAAGATGGCCACGTGGAGTGCAAATTTTTTAAAGCTATGGAAGCCTTAGAAGCAATGATGAAGAAGCACAACATCAATCTTGAGTCTTCTTCTTCAACCTCTTATTCTCATGGACATGCACTTTTTACCTTTGGTTTCTCCTTAAATGCAACTTCTACTTCTTCTTCTTCTTATTCTTCTAAGTGGATTATTGATTATAGAGCATATTATCATATGGATAAAGACACAACCATTTTTTCTTCTCTAAATGAATGTAACACCAAATAAATATTTTTTGGCGATGACATATCTCTTAGTGTTATAGGTTCTAGAATAGTTCTGGTAGATAATGGTCATTTCAATGATGTATTATGTGTTATGATTCTTTCCTACAACCTTCTATTAGTGTATGAGATCACTCATTCAGGTAAAGATAAAATTGTAGATTTTTCTCCTCACCAAGTTGTAATCAAGGATTTAAAAGATTCTATGCATGTCCTAGAAACTGGAATTGGTGATGATATTACCACGTTGTACAAATTTGACAAATTTGTGTCATCATATTTTCCATCAATTTTTGTTTATCACAAAGACGACTTGAGAAAAATTTGGCATCTGCAATTTGGTCATCTAAACTATCGCTCATTAAAACAACTATGTACTAAAAATATGGTGACTAGTCTTCCTCTGGTTTCTTGCAAAGATGGTATTTGTGCTAGATTTTTTCTCAGAAAACATCATCGGGATAATTTTAATAAACGTATCGCTTGGCATGGCTTATCCCCTTTGCATATTGTTCACGGTTTGTTTTTTTGTCTTATTTCTTCTCCTTCTTTCTTTGGGTGAAATTATTTCTTAAATTTCATTGATGACGTCTCTAGACACACTTGGGTTTACTTCTTAAAAATTAAGAGTGAAGTTTTTGACATGTTTTTGGCCTACAAGGCCCTTCTAGAAAAACAACATGGACATCAAATTCAAATATTAAGAATAGATAATGAAGTTCAATATGTGGAAAACAAATTTACAAGTTACTTCACTATAGAGGGTATTCAAATACAATATATTGTTCTATATACACGACAACAAAATGGTGTTGTTTAGAGAAAGAATCACACATTAAAGGAAATTTATAATTGTATGATCCAATCTGAAAGATTAAGTCTTTTTTGTTGGTCAGAATCCATCAATTGTGCAAACTACATTGTAAATTTCACTCCTGCAAAGGCCATAAAAAACATAACACTATAAGAATCATGGACTAAAATTAATCCAAATGTAAACCACATGCATGGATTTGGTAGTATAGCATGGGATCACATTCCAGATGAGGAAAGGAAAACATTACAACCTAAAAGTGGGAAGTGCAATTTTGTTGGATATTCTAAATATTTCAAAGGTTAATGACTTCTTTAACCGCATTCCAATTAAATTATTATTAGAAGAGATGCTAAATTTTATGAAAATATATTATCTTGCGATCCTAATTCAGTGTTTGTGCCATCTTCAGAATTTGTGCCATATTTTGTTCCTATTTTGGTTTCTTCTTTATATGATGAAATTGAGAATGAAAATCCACCTCCATGTGCTCACCTTCCTCTAGATGAGTCCATTGAACATGAACTTGAACTAGCAACACCTCTTCATAGATGGGCATGTTCAATAGATTAGCATTTTGGTGATATTTCTAGTGATCCTATAGATTAACATTGGACACATTCAAAATTCTCTTGATTTTATTCTCTTTTGTCTCATGTTTCATAGACTCATGGTCGAGACACATTTATAGAAGCAACTGGCCATCTAGATTGGGAGATAGAAAAGAATAAATAATATCACTCTTTAAGGGAAAACAATACTTTTGATCTCGTACCTCTTCTAAAATGAAGAAAACTTGTTAGATGTTAATGGTTATATAGAACTAAGTATGAATTATATGGAAGTGTTTAAATACATAAGGCCTTGTTAGTTTCCAACATATTCCCTCAATTTGAAGGCATTTATTACAATGAAACCTTTTCCTCCATATCCAAAATGAATTCCATCCTCTTCATTATATCCCTTGTTGCCTTAGATGAATGGGAGGTCCATCAAATGGATGTCAAATTTTTCTTCTTACATGGGTATTTGCAATAATAAATCTACATGGAATAACCTCCTCACTATGTCCAAAATGACTCCATCCTTGTTTTTAACCTTAATATTTTTTGTTTATGGTCTTAAGAAATATCCTCAATCTTGGTATGAAAAAATGGAAAGATTTCTTCTTGACATTGACTTTTCTATATGTCATTTTGACCGTAATGTCTATACCAAGAAATTAGCTAGTGTTATGGTAAATGTCCCCCTATGGAAAAGTGAAACCCCCCTTGGATCAAGATCCCTTCTTTGATCCAATACAAAAGGAAAAAAATGGTAACTACTCTCCCTTTAGAACTATTGTTGGTGCAACTATATGCATAATATATTACCAAACATAAATTATCGATTGGGATTCCTAGTTAATAGATTTGTTACACTATATGTGCCAGCAATAGGTGGTTTATCTATGTCTGATGAGTATAGCATAAAGAAGAAACATTTGAAACTCAATACTTTGCCTTTCACGCAGTTTTAAAAATTAGAAAGAAAAACTTGCAAACAAAATCTTAACAATCATGCATTCAAAAGACCTTGCTCAGATAATGACTTGCCCATTTACAAGATCATGAAATGGAAAGATGGACTTTGACTCAGTTATCTGTAGCTACTACTCTTAACAACAACTACCAAGCAAATAAGGGCACACTTCAACAATAATCAATAGAAAAACCACTCATAACACAATAAATATTTGGAAAGGACTCTTGTCCCTACACAAGAATCATTACACAAGACACTCGATTCTTGGTGCATGTAGGTGTGAGAAGGAGACTGGTTCGTTCCCACACTTACTTCAAACAACAAAGATATTGAAGCTTCTAAACTCATAAAATGAGTATTTCCTATCTTACAATGATGAACATCTATAGAGTTTTTGTCAACTAAATATCAAACTGCAAAAACATAGATGGAATCATATATTGTGATTAATAAAAACTATTCATTCACACTCATCCAAAAATCAACAAATATTTGTTCAGAAATCTACGTTGTTCTCAAGAAAGATTACTCACTCAGAATCATTTTGAATACACAATAATCCTACTCACGCACACACAAGCTAGCTCAAATCCATACACAAACAAATATAGGGAGACTTACCTTGGTTGGGGAAGTGGGACCTTGCCATACCAACTAGGTAGGTCTAGGAGATTACATAATGCACACTTTAATTATATCCATGAATTTTAAAGGATGAACTTCATAGTACTTCAATTGACAGGTATACAGTAATTCAAAACTCAGTTTCTCAGCATAACAATATATTCATGATCTCCCTTTTCCTCAGACCTATGAGGTCTTATTTATATCCATGGAGGACTGGATGAAACCAAATCCCCAAACTCAGAAAACAATTTTTACAATTTTAGGATAAATTCCAAAAATCTGGGTTTTCCATCAATTTGGGTAGATTCGAGTTAGAGATCCACCCATATCTTCTACATCAATTCTAATTTTGGAAAAGTGTTCACGTTTTGCTCAATTTTCCACATTCTACACAAAACCCATCTTGTAGAATTTCTAAATCTGATGCCATCTGCACGGAAATCGAAGTGCAAGTTGGCAATTTGAGATTTTTGCTAATTTTTGAAGAATCATTCCCCCTGATATGGAGGTCCACACGTGTGAGATGGGTGATTTATGACACACATTTCTGCATGTAGACATTTCTCTGGAAAAAACCCATGTCCTCAATTTTCCCCTAGAATCTTTCCAAAATTTCGAAGTATATATGGTACTAGATGAGCACAGAAATAGGTATCGAATGAGCATAGTTGCAATATTGTAGTACTGGAATAGGTGGAGTACCAGATTAACAAAGTTTCAATATTATAGTATCAGAATAGGCAGAGTGTTGGACAAGCCCCGAGGATGAGTATTGGATGAGATAAAGCCTTGTCATGAAAGGTGATTAAATTAATTAAAGTAATTAGAAGCATAAACAATAATCCTTTAATCCCAATTTAATTAAGAAATTAAAAAAACTATGCTTTCAACATGAGTTACCTCACTATGCACATTCGTAAGGCCACAAGATATATTGGGGAAGAAATAGAAAAATTGTGCATAGGTAAGAGGTAAAATTGACCAAGATAGAAGGTAAAATAAGGTAAGTGGGGTGTCAAAACGGAGACCCAACATTCTCCCATGCTTAAGCCATTGCATGTCCTCATGCAAAAATGTTGGAACTAGTCCTCAAAAATTGCAAAGCTAAAACTGTCCTCCACCCTGGTTGAATATCATTTGTTTGGCTGTAGAATATCGAAAACAGAGGCCTCGCTCCTAAGCTCCTTCTTAATAACTCTGGTGTACTGGATCAAATGAAAAACTTTTTTAAGATTAGCAGAGGCTTCTTCTTTCTCATCCTGTAATCTTCGATTATTTTCTTTCAATTGTGCATTCTCTTCCTTAATGTTCCTATCTAAAACTTGATAGTTTGTAACCTCTTGTTTTAACTTCTCATTTTGTTTTGTAAGTTTCCCAACATTCAATACCAATTGTCTCTCAAGGAACTGATAGGATCATATATGGTTGCTTGCTTAGTTACCTCCTCTCCGACTTCCACCTCCTTCCTTAAACCTTTTAAGTTCTTTGTTACTAACTCCTCAGTCTCACTAATCGTTGCTCCATAAAAACTTTTCTTCTCTAGAGAATTCAGAATATCAATAGGCTCCTTTGGAAAAGAAGGCACGTTCGGAATTGTTATCTGTTTAGCCATGCTTATTGTAGTTCTACATACTAGATGTGAGGCTTCCTTAGATGTACTAACGGGAGTGAAATTTTCACAAAACAATTTTCTCTTGTTTTTTGTAAGAGCATATGTAGATATCAGAACCTGTTGTTCCTGCACATATTTTGTTTTTACGCTAGAGGAATAAGGTGTAGACTCTAGAGTTTGATTTTTCTGTATCTTCTTCATTTTACTCTGGGGGATTGAGGTGCAGGTAAATGATTTCTTTAGCAGGAAATATACACGAGGACTTACAGAATTTCATGGTAGGGAACTTGTAATAATTGATGTAATGCATATGCGTGAGAGTAACCACACGTCTAGTACACAATTAGCATGATTCTTAATAAAAGGAATAAATAGTGAGCTTATACCTCTTATTAATTGAAACATTTGTATCAAGCAGGAAAATTATTGAGAATAGGATAAGAGATACCATGCTTCATTATCAGTACCAAATCACAGCTTAGTACTGGACCACTGCAAAAAATTGTTGTAGTACCAAACAAACACAGGCCTTATTCCTCAGTACCGGATGAACACAGAGGTGAATATTGTTGTAGTACTGTAACAACACAAAGAATTGTCCAGTACCGGATGAACCCAGAGGTGAGTATTTATAGTATCGGAACAACACAAATATGTTATCTAGTATCGGAACAACACAGAGATTTTATCCAGTAACAGATTACCACAAAATTTTATTTCGGTACGCAATGAAAATTGGATAAGGTACCTGGTGTCATATTTTGTAGACTGGAACTTTGTAGGTTGCATTTTTTAGTGATTATTGGCATCTTCTGCTTCTTATGTAGGATAAAATGTGAATTTATTCTACTGTAGGACCATATAGGTAAAACAACAAACAACACACTGGTACAGAAACTATGAAATTGCAGCGAAAGTAAAAAATGAGGAAAAAGAATTCAATGAATGGCATCCAAGGTATATAACAAGAAGTCACTTTGTAGCTGGACAACCTCATGTTGGAATTCATAATCCTCCTCTTTATGTAACCAAACTAAGCACTTCTTATGTTGCCTCTTCCATTTTATTGGAAAATAAACCTAACTACTATTGTTCTGTGGATTTTTTTCAAGCCCAGATCAGTTAATGCTCGTCGATGCTTTTAGTTTTAAGGAATTTGAAAAAATTAAAGAAAACTCCATCTAATGTCCCATGGATTTTTCTCGAGCCTGAGTTAGTTCCTACTTGCCGGTGTTTTCAATTTTTAGGAGTATGAAAAACTTAAAGAAAACTCCCTTAGGCTCCTTTTCCATAAGTAATCTACCAAGGCTAGATAAAGGAATAAACTTACACCTGGTAGATTTCATTCTTATTGTCTTATAGTGATCACAGTACTAGTATCAGAGAAAACCAGTATCAGAACAGAGTAAAACTGGAACATAATCATGCAATACCGAAATAGAAAGGTGTTGGAATTCTGGAAATGACTGTTAAATTCCAGCACTAAACATGTTGATTTGGCCTTTCCTATGGAAGTTGCAAGAGAATATGAAGGTCTCAAAAACCACTCCCTCATTCCTAAGGTTTTTCATGGCCTCATGCAAACAATGTGACGCTAAAAAAATGACGCTCAGAGGGTTGCAGACATCTGCTAAAAACAAACCAATAGAACTAATTAAAACTAGATTTTTATTCATTCTTACAAATAGAAAATTTAGGGAAAATGTGAAAATTTGAATTATTAGCTATGAATAAAATAGTTCAGAATTAACATTCAATTTTAATTTCTATTAAAAATATTACTTAATTGTTCATCCTTGTGAAATAATGGCCTTAAAATAGATAGGTAATGATAAAGAACAAATGCATATTTTTTAAGAACTTAAGGAAAATGAAGAAATTTGAAGAAATAGGTCATGAAGCACTCCATTAAGTGTTATCTTATTTTGACATGGACGCATTCTCCCTTTTAAAACTAACCTTCCAGTATTATGTGTGCATTTAGAGGATGAATAGATTACCTTCTCATAAAATTACAAACAAAATTGTCATAATTTTTAGAAAGAAATCTACTGGAGGAACAAAAGATCCTAAACTTATTTCTTTGTTAACTTTTGACATTCTCATTTATGAAAAGTATGAAAGATAGGTTGCATTGCACTTATATGCAACATTTATTTATTTATTTACTATCCTACTATAATTGAAAAAAAAAAAATGTCCTTGAAGTATATGAATACTTCCAGTGAAACCATGTGCATAACAGGGTTATAAATATATTCATACTCAGGTTTAAAAGATAAATTTTAATGCATATAGCAGTATGAAGGACTAGTTTCTTTGATGATGAGATCAAATAATAATGAAAAATAAAATAGTAGTGTGACCTGATAACTAATTGGAACCATCTTTCAATAGGATCATGATATTCTTGTTTCCCTTAATTTTTTAGGTCATACAACATGTCCTCCTTTTCCATCCTATGCAGATTATCTTCTTCAAGATGATTGGTCTTTGCAGTACATACAGGATCTTCCGAGAGGCATGCTAAGAATTCCTCAATCTCAGGTTCCAATGGTTTCTCTCCATTGAATTCTATCCATGATTCTTTAGTCTCCTCAACACATTTACAATAGGAATTTAAAGGGATTTCTAAATCTTCTTATGGAGAGACAACTAAATTCTTGATTGTTGTCAAGATATGCTCTTCCTAAGAGGTGGATATCCCAGTCGCTGATAAAATGTGAGAAATTTCTTGGAGAAACATTCTTCAATCTCTTGATCATCCTTGAATTACTCTAGATGGTTGATAATCCCTATCTCACAACATAGATTAGTACTCAGGGGTTCTTACAACACCCCAAAAATGATTTATCATCAAAGATTTGAATTTTAAAACTAAGAAATTAAAACTATTTGCAAAAATAAAACACACCAAACTTGAACTCCTTGCGTTACTGGGACCCTGTTGTCACCAGGTTATTGGTTCGCACAAGTCATCTCATCATAAAGAAAACTAAATTTTCATAAATAAAAACACACTTTTGCATCAAATAAGAAAAAACACACTTGCATTAAAATAAAAACACTTTTGCATGAAAGGGAAAGGACAACATAAATTTGGAGCAACCCCACTAAATTGGATGCATGGGATCTTTGTTGATACTGAGAGGGGGGTGAATTAGTATCAAGTACAATTTAAAACTTTTTTCAACTTATACTTAAACCATTCAATTATATCCAATGAGAAAAGAACAATAGTATAAGAGTTACACCAATACACCACAATACACCATGCACAATATATGAGAAATAATCAATAGTTATTGTTTAAGGGAAGTAATGACTTCCAGAGGTAGCTACAGCTTCCAAATGTAAAGGGAGGGATAAACTCTCCATCATTTCCCCTTCCTTCCACCCAAGAATATATGATAAATAATAAAACTTTACATTAAATCATCACCATCAACCAATCATCACATAGAATCTGATAATGCTTCCTGAGACTTCTTCAATTTCTGCAATTATTCAATTCTTGGATTAATTTGATCCTTTAGATAACATTACTCAATGTATTCTCTGAAACTCCTCCAAGTTTCACTCCTTGAATCCTCCTCAAAAGGAAGTTATAGAAAGAATGGTAGACTTTATTCAATACTGGTCTATTCAGGAGAGTCAACTTGCACAGAATTCCCCACGCTCAATATTTAACATCCAATTTTGAAACTCTCACACAAGAAACTATAGTCCATACTCTTTCTAATGAAATTTTTCCCATGCCATTTGGATTCTTGATGAATAAGTTATGATTGTTTTACTTACAACACTGTTTATTGACTAGCTTCAAGATTGGTCACAAACCCTATCTGTGTATCTCCATAATTATAGCGAATCAAGAGCTGAAATTTTTACCACAGGTACCTTGATATGTGTTCTCAATACCATAAAAATTTCACCATTTGAATCATTCTAGAAAAAAAGTTATAGCATAAATGGTAAGATGACCTGAAAATAACATACCTTAGAACACATCACCAAAAGACTTCATCCTCCCTTGAAATCTGGCCTTCTTTACTTCTGATTTCCTCTGAAATTCAACTTGTATCAAATGAATGTATAATTATGTGTATTTATACCATTTATGTTACTTCCTTTTAAAATTAGGTCCAACCTGACACTTTCTTATTTTGTAATTCTTTTCTTTAATTATCTTCAGGGCCTACATGTACTTCCTTCTTCAATTCACTTTGTCATCTTCAAAAATTCATTTCTCCTCATCCATGAGGATCCACGTGATGTGCCACATACCACCAGAAACAACATGATGTATACTATCCATCCATGGGTGTTGTATATGAATGTGCATTGTCCTTCATGTCCAAATACCTTCATCAATATTGCA
>SNQJ01S0017080.1:169565-205683 GCA_010110895.2 Picea sitchensis | reverse complement strand
CCTCCTTCCAGTTGTAGTTGAAAAACAAAGGAAGTTGGTGCTTCCAATGAATGTAATTCTTCAAGACATATAAGAAAAAACATTCCGTGGTTTTCTCTCGATTTGGGTTTCCATGTAAAACACTGGTGTACTGTATATGTGTGTGATTGTTTATTTCTTACTGCTCATTATTGGATAATAATTCTACATTGATATAACATTTGAATAAAAAGGATTATAATTACGTTATTACTGATTCACCCCCCCTCTCAGTAATCCAATAGTTTGGACACGGAAAATCTTCAACCGAGCCACCATGATCACAAACTTCAACTCTATGACTTTAACCTCAATTGCACATCAGACGTATGACCTGGACTTGGGATTGATCTTGATCGTTGATCCATTTCCCTGCATATTAGGTCTACCGGGCCTATCAGGCCCATCGAGCTCACTGTGCTACTAGGTCATCGGGGTATCGACCCATCACCCCCTCAGAATTCAACACTTTAATACTCCAGAATTTCGGTATCTGATATCCAATACAGAACCTTGTCTCCATGTCCCAACCACTGGTTCTATCGGCCTATTAAGCCATCGGCCCCCCATAACTTCAACACTTCAAAAGTAGTTTTCTCATTCATCCGATATGCAATATAACGCGGTAGGTGAAGTGGTCTTCCACATTGACTCCTTCCACTTGTATTGGATGACATGTATCTGTTACATCATCATTTCCTCTAGCCCTATTTAGATATCATGTTGAATCGATGTTGAGGCCACAACAACCCCCCTTTAGTTTTGCTTTTACAAGCGGAAGGGAAGGGCCCCCCTACTAAAATTTGAATTCTATTGCCTAATCCTTTACTGCTTGAGCGTAATGATATTTCTTTTTATAGCTTGAGGGATTTGAGGGTTTAATATTGATTGATGATTGTCTTTGATGGATGTTGATTATTACTTTTGATCTTATGATTTCAAATGTCTTCATGATTATTTTTGACCTACGATGTTTCGTTGACATTTGTATGATATAATTGGCACGTTATCTTCAGACCTTTTGCAGATTCTAAAGTGCTTGATCATCCTATGTGGCTGTAGGGTTTGGTGTTCTATTATCTGTCCTGAACGAGTTTGTTGTTGAGAATTTTCTGAATGGATAACTCAAATTTTGCGTCCTCCTGCTTACATGTTGTGCTTAATGTGTCAATCTTTATGCTTTCACGTGTTGATCCTACTCTTATGTTTTGAACTCTAAGTTTGAATAACAAAATCACTAATCCTTCTTTGGAGTTTGAGACTTGGCACATATAGTTTTAAAGACACTTATTTACCACTACCCATGATTATTTTTAATAAGTTTTCTTGAAGGCAAAGATTGTAATATTTATGGTGTATTGACAAGTCTCCTTTTAATCATGTCATTGATCTCATTTTTTTATTTTGTAGGAGTACGTTCGCGGAGCCACTTTATTTGCGTGACCGCTCCATCCTTAAGATGCAAGTGGGAGAATCCCTTGATCCTTATCCAGAACCTTGACCTTGATCCTTACTAGGGTTCCCCTTATCGAGAAGCATATTACATTGGATTGCAGTTTCCCTGAGGTCTGAGGCTCCCAAGGCTATCAGATCCACCTTTCCCATAGGCATGTCCCCAAACCTCTTTGGATTGATCTTTACTAGGTTCCTTTTTTGGTCTTCCCTCTCACCAAAACGTAGGCCAAAATCCCATTCAACATCTTGGTTGTAGGTCCTTTTTGTGTCGTTTCCCAATGCCCACTCGTTATTTGTCGCAATTAGTATCATGCATGGTGGCCTGGTTTAAGAAATTATTACTTGATCTGGTTGTGCTACCTCTTTTTCTCTTAGCAGGTCTGCCCCTTGAGATGTTCAACTTGATTATATTGACATGTGTCCTACGTTCGGGTGACGTCGATCTCCTTTTACCATTTGTCGCTACTTGTGATGTCGATTCGTCACATGAAGTGTCATCTCTTCCCCTTGGTCGCTTTTCACTCGTCTCATCTGAATCTGAGTATTCTTGATCACCATACCACCTAACTTTTCACCTTGACACCCAGTTTCTCAAAACCTACCTGATATAGCTTATTCCTAATTTCAGCCCCTATGTGTGGAACCATGATCGGTGGAACCAGGAAGGGCATGGAACCCTCACGTGTGTGTAGTTTGGCCTTATTCTCCTAATTTTTATTTTTATTTTATTTTTGTATATATTTTTAATATTTATATTTTAGTTTTAGTTTTAGTTTTTAATTTTATTTATTATTTTTGTAATTATTTATTTGTATTTTATCATTAGTTTTGGAAAAACCATATGGTTTTCCCCCATGGTTTTCCCTAAAGTAACATTAGATATTTATTTTTACATGGGGAAAACTACACTTTAAAAATGTTTCTACATGAGCGAAAAAGTGTTGTTACATGGATAAATTATTTGTTTTGCATTAAACCTAATGTATAATATGGACATCCTTATTTTTCTCATATCTCTGTGAAACTAGAAACGATTTGACTTTTCGTATATATATATATATATATTATTTCTTTTTTGTTTTAAAATTTCATTTTAGTTTTGTTTACCCATTTACCCCCGAAGTCCTAGGTTGTACATACCATTTTATTTTTTCTCATTTGATTTGTTTTTTAATTTAACTTTTCAATTTTCCCTCACTCATTAAAATTAAACTTAATATCCCATGAGACCTCCCCTAGGTTTCTCCCCATTGGTCCTCACATTTACTTCATGGTAAGTTCCATGGGAAATTAACATTTAAGACACACCTCCTATCTTCATGGAATCCCTCCTCATGTCCTCCCGAATACCTTAGAAACTATATGATTATTTTATTAATACCTCAAACCTAGCTCATCTGGACTCAAGCCTAGTTTTCGGGGGCTCAAACCATATGAATCATGTGCCATCGAGAGGCTCTCATCAGAGTGATGAAATCACTCTTTGAGTCTACACTCCAATCGTCAGACTCTGATGGACCCATCAGAGTGTGATCTCATTGAAGTGGTGAGCTAATCCTTTACCTTTGACCTTCGACCATCGGATTATGATGGTGAGCCATTAAACTAATATTATTTTAATATTATTTTTATGACCCATTGGAACACACACACACACACACACACATATTATGGAAACATGCACCCATTGAAATTTATATTATTTTAATATTAATTTTGGGAAGTCAGACTCTGATGACTTGTCTACCAAGTGTTTTTTATTGTTTTTGTAATTTTGGACCTTAAATTATATTTCACGTGGGAGGGGAATATTTGTTATTTTAATTTATTTTTTTGATATTTTATTTTCACGGGGATGGGGGTAATTTAATTATTTTTAATTAATTTATTAAATTTTATTTTTGACATAAGTTAATTGTAAATAATTTAATTATTTTCTTATTTTATTTCCTTTTATTTTATTTTTCCTAATTTCTAATAGTATTATTGGCCAAAATAACATTAGTCCTAGGACTACCCTAAGTTTTTATTCAAATTAACTAAAGGGGCTAAAGCCAGTTAAACCACTCAGTTTTGGATTCTCTTATATATG
Organism: Picea sitchensis; assembly: GCA_010110895.2. NCBI lineage: Eukaryota > Viridiplantae > Streptophyta > Pinopsida > Pinales > Pinaceae > Picea > Picea sitchensis. The sequence goes on along the minus strand of SNQJ01S0017080.1, from coordinate 202,118 downwards.
TGAGATTTTTATTTTTAGGTTAAGAATCAACGACCTAGATTCACCCACGGGCACGATCAAGGGTTGCTGAGCATCGTTTTTCAAACAGGTATATCTTAGGTTGCAGGTGTCAGAATTGAGCTCGTGATACCTCATTGGAAAGGTATCGAGATGAAGAATGTGTTGGAAAAAGGATTCTGACCATATTAGTAAGGGAAAACCTCAGAAATTGCAAAAAAATAGTAGGCCACGAATTTGGAGGGGGGGGGAGGAATTGACAGTGCAAACTTTAGACGACCATATCTGGGGCTACAGGAAATGAAATTAGGCGCAGGATAGCTCACCAGAAAGATGGAAGAGAGTAGAACGTGATAGAATAGAAAGTATTAACAAATTGAGGGAGAAAGTTCACAAAAAGTGCAGAAAACATAAGATGCACAAATTTAAATGAAGAACGGGTTGTATAATGTTCAAATAGATGAAAATCGAGCTACAAGAATCAAAATTGGAACAACAAGAGCATGGTAGAAATATGAGACATATAAGAAGGAGAAAGAATGATATTTTTCAACAAACTAATGCCAGAAACACCCATAAAAATTCCGAGAAACACATGAAAACAAGAACAAGTAGAGTTAATAGTATTTTTTAATGAATATCGTTTATAAACTTCCTTAGGGAGAAAATAACCACCCAAAAGTCTCTTCATATTCTGTTTGTAACACTCACATGTTCATTTTTGAAAATGTAAAATAAATTCGAAATCTAAAATAACAAATCAAAGGAAAACAAAGTGAACAATCACAAGAGTTAAAGAGTCTCTCTTGTCTTATAAAAGAGGACTCATAGGATGTAAAGAGAGACTTTTTCCCATTGTGTAGACTGTGAATACTATTATTTCAGGATATATGAAAAGCAAAAGGCATTGTTGAAGTCATAATTGTTGTCAAATGTTTGTGGAATTACTCTATAAATGTGTTTTCCATTTGAGTTTTTCTTAGTGTTGATCATTCGAACTATTTATGTGCTTAGTATTTAAAATACTCATGTTGTTGTGATTTCTAATGAGTACAGGGATCATGTTACGGATCTTCTCTTCAAATATTTGAGATGATATCTGGAATGTTATTGCGTTAACATATTCTTGGTTGTCATGAACTATTTTTTCTTTCAAAATATCACTTTAAATTGTGCTCATCTATTAGTTTTTCTCCCACGGGATAGGCTATAAGTAGTTGTAGATTAGTTTGTTTTCATTTTATAGTAGGTTTAGAATTAATTATAACTCTTTGGGGGGACAGTTTGTTGTCTTTCCCCTTTTTCTTATTTTAATTCTTAGTGGAAACCATGCCCACATAGTGGTTGGAAACGCTACACCAAACAAGAGTAGGTCTAATTGGGACCTACCATCAGACATTCTTCGTTACCTGCTTGATAGGCCATTTGGAACCATCAACTCTCAACACTAGCACATGGTCTGACACATGGAATTTACATGGACTTCCTATGAATCTATGGCACTGACTTAGAATGGCATGTGGCATTAATGTGGCATCGAGATATCCCACTGGGTATGGGCCACCGGCCCATCGGGACTTCAATGTTGCAAGATGTTCAATCTTTCGATATTCGATATGGCGATATCGGACCACCAGGCCCCCGAAACTTTAACATTGTGCTCTTCACGTGATATCCAATATGTTGAGGTCTTGATCCTTTGATCTTGGCCATTGATCTCCTATGATCAATGGTTAGAATTTAACTAGTTTTTGGTCCACCATTTTCCACAACAAAATTTAACTTCACATGCAGGGTTTTGTGACTTACCCATTTTCATTCAAACAATGTAATACTACTTTTTCATTATAAACCATGTTATCACACAAGTTGTAGGTTGGGAAAATCCCGACCCAACCACCAAAATGGTGACAACTGGGAGAGAACCTACCCATTGTCACCTTAGGAAGGTGTTCCCGTCACTTTAGAGGTGAGGTAGTCACCTCAAGGGGGAATCTCGATGACCCTAGGGGGAATCCATACGTACATCTCATTTTCCATATCATGGGTTATCTTGTTGCTATTGGATTGGTAAGACATTTCACTTATTGCTATTATTTGTAATTCAGGCTCAAGGTCAATTTTTCTAAAGCTAGGTAGGGAGTGTAAGTGCATACACCTCTACATTAGCTCCACCATAAATTTTAAGCATATAATTATTGTTTGCAAGAGTTTTCTAAGGAAGTATAAGGATATACACCCCTTAGTTTTAAACCCTAGCTAGGTTACTTTCCTTGGGGAATAAGAGAATTTATACTCCCAAGGAGGTAGTAGATTTAGCTCTTTTCTTTTGACCTCATTAACCCATAATCAAAGGCACTAGTCATTGCATTGGAGAAATAAAACATTGCATTGGTAAACGTGAAACTTGAAGTTTTTAAGTTCTCTCACTTGGATATTGTTCCTTGAGCCCTATGCTATCTTTCCTTATTGATGCGTCCTCTTTCAACCACTAAAACTTGTTGTTGTTACAAAAATAATCTACAACCATTAGGGCTGCAGAAATCTAACCGTCTAACCCTAGATAACTCCTAAACTAACCCTATGAATTGTCTACAACTTTTCCCTAACAAACTCCTAACCCTAGCACACATTTTGGGCTAGTTTGAGGTGATTTTGAATGGCAGAATTTTATGTTATAAAGCTTAGTTTTATACAACCATAAGGCTGATAAATATCACCGCAGTAGGATTTTTGTGGCAGCCTTGCTTTCGTGCTAAAGTCTTGCTCTTTCATTGATGAGTTGAGCTAGTCTTCACTAGATTGTCTCTTGCTTATTCAATTGAACTATTAACACTTATTTTCCAGCTCTGGTTATCTTTTATATGCTGATATGTATCACTGATTATTGCTACAATTAGGGACAACAAGATTAGCTTTCTTTTCCACCTAACATACTGCATTATACACTTAGTTTTCATTGTTTCTCGGGCATGTATTCTTCTCTCAACAGATCACTCAAAGTATTGGAAACACTAAGTCTTTTCCAAGACTAGTTACCAAGTTCCCTTTACCATCTAGAATTGACCTTTAGGGGAATCCATCCATACATCTCATTTTGCATCTCAATCCTCCGTAGGGTCACCAAGATTCCCCCTTTGAGGTGACTACCTCACCTCTAAAGTGACAGGAACACCTGCCTAAGGTGACAGTGGATAAGTTCTCTCTAAGTTGTCGCCATTTTGGTGGTTGGGTTGGGCTTTGCCTAACCTACAAATTGTGCGATAACAAATCCTTTAAACATGATTTTATCAACGAATGTGGGATAAATCCTTTATCATTGTTTTCTAAGTTCTGGTTAACATGATCTTCTTTTCTAATCTCAACGCTGCTTAGATGTGCAACGAGGTCATCTCATTCTCCTTGTATCTCTGTATGGAATTCAGAAACCCATCATGCCTTCGTTGGTCTGGTTAATTTGAGTGCTTCCTGGATTTCTTCTTTATCAAGGTCATTTCGTCCAACTTCATTTTGAATGTTCACAATCATTTTTCCTTCACACAAAACCTTATTAATGCGCATATACATTCTCTTCTTCCTCTATCTGGTTCGATTTGCAGTATTGATGTTTCCTTTTTTATCCTGCCTTCATTACGTACATTAGATATGCAGTTACTCATCAACTCAACACATAGAGACATTCATAGTCTCTGATAACATTGTGTAACATTATGTCCAATAGTCTATCTCCTTTGGCATCATTGACAACAACACTGTGCAACATTGTTTCGAACAATTTTCCTCCTTTTACATCAATGACATCATTGTTTCCAACAAAAGGCTGGGTCAGGACCCCTTACCTAGCTCTCATGGAATCAGAAACCGGTCATGGGTGAAAGTAAAGAAATATTGGGAAGGTTGTGGGCTCCACATGCTCACATATCAACTCAATAAAGTTAAAATGATGTGACTTTGGGGGGCCCACCCCCTTTTATATGGCCCAGTCCCAAAGTTCCCATGGCTCGTGGGGGAGATTAAAAGCTCCATTTTTTTTTATCCATTTTCACTATTGGAATCACAACATCACCACCTTTGGTGCCATATGTTCCATTCATTTCCCCCTAAATTCTCCCTTGCATCCATTCCCCCCCTTCCAAATTTCCACAGACAAGCATGTGAACTCACTAGCTCTAATTTTAATATCATTTACACCATCAAGTTTCTTTTTCATTAGTACTTTCATTTTGAGTTTTTGATTTTGTGTGTGCAAGAACTGGCTTGGAGGCTCCATTTATCTCTTGGATGCACATGCCAATTCCATTCACCCTACCCATTTAGGTATACACTTCTTCAAAATGGCATGTTAAACACTCCCTCTAATATCATTTCATTAACCGATATAATCCCCACTAAATATTCCTCTAGCATTTCTTTTCTCAGCTATGCATTTAACTTTTCCCAATTCCACATGAATTTAATTGTTGTAGCTAGTACCTTTCCACCTCCATGAGTTTCGTTGGTTTTACCTCCCCTTGCATTATCGACATCCATGCTATTTTTTTCCCATCATATGGGAGTTCAACTAGTCTACATCTTCTTAGACTCCCGACGATTTACATTTTTATGGTTGGGTATGTTGAATGCACTGCGATATTTTCATTGGCATCTCGTCTCCCCCAATATCAGTAGACCACTTTAATTCCAATTCATCATTCACTTACCCCCACAGAGACTCAGCCAAAGGGGCCCCTTCCCCCATTCACTCTCACTACTTTCACCTCATATGGGCGAGTCATTTGACCACATGCTTAGGGAACCTGTCTATGTGTTTGTAATTAAACCAATTTTTTACATTCTTTTATTCATTGGAAATTGTAAAAAGTACATTTTTTATGCAGGAAGCATTCATACTCACACCATCACATCTAATGGATTTTTTTTGAACCTAGCAGTAGTCCTAGTCACCCTTGGTCGAATCATATGCACTAAGTCACATGCGTATGCATTGTCCTACTTGATTGCAACACCTCATGTATCCCACTAAAGATCACTATCGTCCCAGAGTTTCCTCCATAACCTATCCATTCACATCCTCTTACCGTCAGTCCCAATTTGTAAAACATCTAACATGTCTAATTATCCCCTTGAAATTGACATACCTTATGTCCAATTGGTTTTTTTACTGCCACCACTTCTTATCCGTCACTTATGCTCCATCCAAGGGAAGTTTTTTGTCATCCAAATTTAACATCTCATCCAAAGTTATTACAATTCCTCCCTATTATAGTTTTGTATCTAGTCTATCTTCCAATGATTTTAGGGACACCTAGTCCCATGGAAAATTTTAGGGGCTATATATCGCCCATGGGCTAATTTTCCATTATTTTTCCCAAAAAACGATTCGCCAATTTCCATTTTTTTCTAAAATTGATTCACCCAAATTCTATAGAATAAAATTATTTTACCTTAAAAATATCCCAAATTTTATAGAAACTATATAAAATCCTTAGAAATTTCGATATTTTTACAAAAATATCTCCAAACATTTTATACTTTGCATATTAAGGACTAGTAAGATTCACCGATGTTTCTACATTTCTAGGCTAGTCCTTTGCGATCACATCATCATTCCTATCGAAATCAACTTCATTTTTTCGTAAATGTCAACATATATTAGTCCTCATTTTCATCAACAATGATGGAACCTAGACAAGACAAAGAGAGTCATCATTTCTCTCTAATCTCATTGACCCCCCTACTGTTCAACATCAACTCATATACACATCAATATGATTCATACCTTAAAATGCCCCATATTTGTAGCTTCTAGTTCTATTCAAATACCCCTAGGCTTGATAGACTATCAATGGCCTCAAGTATGAGCACTTGTAATTATTGCTCAATTCAGGTTCTAGGGAACCCTCTCTTTAGAGAAGTCATTTACTATTATTGGTGCCCCTGAGGGAAATTTAGATTTATACTCCACATATTTTCCAGCTACAACATCATTAGTAATCTTTCAAAAACTTCTTATGCTCAAATAATAACTTCCAACATCTTCTTTGTTATTGTAAAAATATATATTGTTAATGTTACGAGCATTGGACATGCTCACCTGATTTCTATAAAGTAATCATATGCCAAAGGATGTTTTTTCTATGTTTAGGTGGGTTCTCATCACTTCTCTGTGGGACATTATTTACTCTCTCTCTCCAACATGTTAGGAAACAAGCATGTGAGAACAAAAAACAATGATGCATCTCATCTATATGGCATCTCCTAACCTCATACTATTGTAGGATAAATGTACCCTGTAGGAGTTACCTCCCTTAGGCTCTTCCTATACCTAAGACATAATAGATATACAAGCTAAATATTTTCCTAGATCTAAATCATACATGAAGCAATCTATGATATAAAATAGTAGAGGACTTACTCGATAGTTCGATGGTTGTCCCTACACGTTCCTTGGACGTTCAATCCGTTGAATATGTCCTTCAATTTCATGAACATGTATCTGCACACATAAGAGCACCAACAAACACCTCTCGCAAGATCAAATATAACATGTACTAACCATTGATAGATCTAATAATATGACATAAAAACATGAAAATATTAACTCTCTATAAATATTATAATCACCATATACAATCAATTACAAGGGAAAATCATGTGCATCTTCTATTAATAAAGAAAAAATCTTACAACTTACAAACAAATAGCTTGATGAATCTTCTCTCAATTTCCTTTCCCAAGCTCCATAATCAATCTGACATTATAAGTTTACTATTTCTTTTCCCTCCCCTTTTCCCATGAGAGACCCTCAATATATAGGATGAAAGAGATGAGATGGTGGATAACTCTTAGACATTCAAAATAACAACTTTCTAGAGGTTGAATTATGAGAAATCCGAGTTTGATCCCATATCGTTGTAACCATTACTAATTTGAGAGTAAGAGACCCAATCACGCCCTGCATTCCTGTAGGATGCGACCGATCGAGATTTGCAAGAGAGAAAGGCATGACCATCATTTTGGGTCACGATCTGTAAAAGGAAAGATCATGATCAGGAAAAATGATGGTGTATACTCAAGGGAAAAGTGACATAACTCAGTGTTTCAACCTAATAACCTCTAGAGAATATCCATCAGGCAATCAGGTGGAAAATAATTGTATAACATATGCCCCCTAAAGTATGAGGTTAGAAGAGGTGTCTGATGAATGAAATGCTTTACAAAAAAAAGTTATGGAGCTTGAGGCGAAGGAAGATGGGAAGAAGATAGCATCAATTTTTCACAAACAATAACATCCCCGATGCGGGCATACCCATGCTCGATAATAGAAACTAAGCATAGCCACCAAAAATAGTACACTGTGGATCCATGCATAACACAACTGACTAGATAATGGCCTCAAAATAATACACTGTGGATCCATGTCAAAAGTGAGAACATAGCCACGACCAAGTACAAATGTGGATCTATGTCATAGTAGACAGGGCAATGAGATGAATCAATGTCCGAGCGATCTCTAAAGAACTCATGAATAAATCCATTGCAACTTGGGAGGGGATACTGTAAAGGAATGATGTGGTCCCAACCCAAGGTATTCATCTCAAACCCAAAATGGTATGAATCTACAACATGCGAATAGATAAGATAACATCGAGCATGGTAGAAATCGTTTGATTACCAACCATTAATGGATACCATTAACAAATGCAAGGGAATCCACTGATGATGATGAGGGACCCCAAGATACCTAGTACAATATGGTGAATTTTAAGAGATGAGTTGTAGGCGAACACTTGTAGATTCATTTAGCAAGAGCCAATGATGTAAACCCACTGCTAGAAATGCGGGGGAACTTGCGATTGATGTTTGCAAGACCCGAGGTACTAACTAGTTTTTAGATTTTGATCCTGGATAATGATTTGTTGTTGACAGGACGAAATATGTTGAAGGAGGGCCTTGATGTATCCCCCATCAATAGACATGAAACAAACAAAGGTATATGGTGTATAAAGTAGAGCATAATTGACTCAGGTATGGCTGGGATAAATGGGTTGAAGGATTGAAAATGGCCAACACAGGCAAACTTCCCTTGAACAAAAAGGCACGAAAAATAACTTGACTTGGTAGCATTGAATCAATTTAAATGACAAAAACACTTTCCATGGGATATTGGAAGGCATAGTCTAAAAAATCAAGGAGATGGTAGTGATTCATAGGCAATGGATAACCCAACTATGGTACATAGTTGTAAAATAGGTGCGTTGTTCAAGGGAGACTGGATGAATGACAGTCATTTGTGAAGATGACTAGACTCAAAACCCCTCAAATTTTCCTCCACCATGAACAACAAGTACCTCTTATTTTTTTTACGAGCTTGAGGAGGGTAACATATGCTCGATATAGCTCATATTCGATGAGTCCCTCATCACATTTTTAATGAACCTGAAGAAGGAGGGGTTTGATCCCATATGGGTCCTTCAATGTATAATTTTACGAGTCCAGAGAAGGTAAAATCAGAGGTCTTTTCACGTTTAGAGAGTCTGAAAAGAACTTAAAGAAGACTCCAAGGGTATTCTTTTTCGTAAATTTAGTCCCTCGAGCCCAAAAAAGTATAAAACAATACAAGGGAGAACTTTTCTAGCCAAGCTTGACTAGAGTATTCATTTTTTTTAATTAGTCTATCCGGTCTGAAAAAGGGTTAAACCTACACTGAAGAGACGTCCTTTTGAATCCATTTAATGAGTGTGAAAGGAAACAAGCTCACTCGACAATCTTTTCCTGTTTTTGGAGTCTGAAAAAAGATTAAGGGAGACTCCAGGGTGTACCTTTGTCATGGTTGGTTATTGAGCATGACAAATGGGTAATAGTAAGATTATTTGGAGAGAATGAGTGGCTTACAATGAAGTTCCAGGTGCATGGAACATGACTTGAGCAATGGACTGCAAAAATAAACACTGTAAATGATGACCACTCGTAGCACCAATTCTCGTCCAGGGGTGTTGTAAAATGGGAGTATGGTCGCGATGCGATAAGAAATGTAAGAAAATGGCGATGTAGAAACAATAAGCAGTGAGACAACAATACTAATAAAGTGCGACCATTTAAACAACATGAATGGTGGGAACCCCCTCCAAGAAGGATAATAAAATATATGGAAAGAGAGTGAATGCAACTCAATTTCGAGGGGCAAAGAACTACAAAGGGTTCTCGGGCCTATGGGAAAATGTAGTATGGGCAACAGATGGAAATATAGGTTCTATCTAGAGAGCCCATGAAGGGTAGGCACTATCGACCCAATTACAATGTGCAAAAAAAGAGGCCAATGTCGCAACCAGTCGGGTTTGAACCTAAGGCATAGTGTTGGCAGTATGGATGGTTAATAATGCAAGGTGGGAAATGCAAGGAAGAACATATCCATATATGCCAATTTGGAGACACGTACCTCAATTTCAATGGATGTCCCTATTGTTGTAAGAAAAACGTCCATAGAATCATGTCAACACATGTAAACTAGATTCTAGGGTCAACACGCATAGTGAAATGTCAAAAAGAAAATATTTTTGGATTTTTTGGATATGACATACATAAAACAAAAAGAACTCACACCACACACCTATGTTCAAGGCACTACACATATTGATAATTTATGCCAAGTAGAGCCCATTTCTAGGCTCAAGATAAGGATCTTTTCCATAATCGATGAAGTCGTGAGATATTATTGGCATCATATGGCTCACCATGTTGGGGGCATGCCATATAGGAATAAATTTCTACATACGAAGATACTCAACATGAGTGATTTTAGGAGCTATGGAAGCTCCTTGATGAGATCCATCAAGACATGGAATAAGTACATGTTGATGGGTTCTAAATCCATTTAACTCAACAGCAGGAACCAAACTCGCCACCAAGGCCTAATTAGACTCTGTAGCATTTAATGGTGGAATGGTTCTCTAGATCTTGCGATCCGACCAATTAATCGATGGGATTTATGTTTTCTTGTGAAGATCTCTCCTTCAGTTCATACATTCTCTTTTTGTGTTTTCTCTTAGGTGGGATTGATGTAAGTTGAAATCCGGTATAAACCAACTAGGTAACAAAGTGGGAACAAGTTTAACAACTGGAGAAGAGGCTGATCTTGGGATAACCCTTTACTCTAGCATGCAGGCGGTGATTGTCTACCACAAGCCTAATACTAATACGTTAACTGTGTGAGTATTCCAATTTCTGATTGAGATACAAATTATCAGAGGAAAACATGCATGTAATAAACGATGGCAAGTAAAATAATTCACTCACTCTAATCATCAATCACATAATAACACAGATTTATTTTCATCATTAAATAAAGAACTGTAAAACATTGCATCAGATAACTTATCAATAGATTTAGTATCTCTTACTCATTACAACATCCATTCATGAGACAAAATAAGAAATATTTCTTCTCCACATCCAATCATACACGCATTTGATGAAAACATAAACTTGTCTCTTGTCCAAAAGGACTTCTCAATTAAAGGCAGCTCCGAAATAGTTCTTAACAAAACCAAAAATGAGATATTTTTGCAACAACCATCGACCTGTAACTAATCGGTCAATGCTCCTATTTATAACATAAAATTAACTAAAAATAATGACTAAAGTGCAGATAAGTAAAACAAAATTCTCCACATGGCGTTCTCTCCTATCAGTTTTTCTAAGAGTCATCTCAAGATATCACTTAAGAGGGTGACTCTTGTCGTATTTCAACCACTTGATGAACATATCCTCATAGGTGTTGGCGAATGGGAATCTATGTTGTTCCATAGGGGCTGAGTGAATCTCTCTTATTTGTACCGCATGTGCCCGATACTTGACTATACTGGCACTTAACTGCTACAACATAGTCTGAGCTTTGATTGGGTGCTCCATGAACTGTCGCACCTGACCTGACACCATATCTGTCACCTTAGCTATTTCCTCGGCCCATAATGAGTCTTGCTCGACATGAGTCTTGACTATGTCACGCAAGTCGACAAAGTCATCGGGCATGCCAAACTCGGGGAGGCCGATGTCTTTCATTACCTGGTTGATCTTGATCTAGTTTTTATCACACTTGGCCCACTTTTCTTGGATTTCCCGATGAGGTTCTCGAGCCATTTTTGCCCAATACTCGGCCAATTTCCTTATGCGATCAAGGCTACTCTCTTTTAACACCCGAATGCAGTGTTCCTCTGTATCTCAGACCTGTTGGACCGCACCGATGTAGTCGACTCTCTCCACGGCTTGTTGCGCTTTCTCGTACCACCACTCCATATCTTTGCACATCGCAAGTGCCATAAGGGTGTCTTCCTAAAGATCGACTATCCTTGTAGTGAATAGGTGCCACTCATCTGTAAATTTGTTGTAGGCCTCCTGGAATTCGCTTCTTAGGAACACCGCGTCCTGTGTGGTGTCCTGATAGTATTTCTCCAAGTGGCACAAATGTTCCAATTCCTTCAAGGAAATGACCAACTCCTCTTCATCTCTTTTAGCTCTTTCCAAAGTGGCATCTGTGATTGCCATCCCTACGCTGATGAGTTAAGACGTCTTACCATGATATGTGTTGATCAGATGTTCCTCCGTAGTGATAAGGATGGAGCAATCTAGAGTGATCCTCCTCTTCTTGGTGGTCCTTTGGATGATAACCTTCCTTTTCCGATCATAAGATATGGCATGTATGTCGGCTACTTTGTCCACAGGTTCGAGAATCTATTGATCCCCCCATGTGAGTGTATTTCCTAGACTCTCGATGGTATATACTTGTTCAGGGTTGGGTTCTCGAACTTCCTCCCTGTGTTCTAAAGGCCTAGTTTCTGTCTGTCACTCATTGAGGGTTTGAGTACTGATTGAAACTGAGGAATCAGGGGTATGATCGGTACTTACATGATCGTCGGTTGTTGAATCACCAATTCCCTACTACTGTGCTTCTTCATTTTGTTCTCCTAACCTCAACCATTCTTTCAGACCGTCCGCTTGTGTTTGTGGTGCATTGGGCAGATCAGTGTCTAAGACACTCTCGACTCCTTGCTCGATCTATGGGAGACTCCGACTTTGAGAATTGGGAATCGAGGAATATGTCTTCTCTGGCTCTTTTTCCTCTTCGATACACATGGGAGTCATAAGGGATACCTCCGAGCTCTCATCATCATCATATATTTTTATCATCTCACTTAAGGGGTTTGACGAACTTTTCCTCCCTGATGTTTCGTCTGTCTTTGGTTGAGACGAAACACCTGTCGTCGATCCGACCGATGGCGTTGTAAAATTAGGGTCGTCTAACCTAGTAATTTCATCAATATCTATGAATTTAGTGCTGCTTGGGCCCGTCTGGATTCTATCGGGATTGTCTTCAGGGAGCCTTGTCATGTTCATGAGGTCTAGGTCATCTTGCAATTGATCAATTATCCACTGCGCATACTCTAACATGAGTAACCCCCTCTCCCGTGCGTCTTGATCCGTGTGGAAGCCTCTACCTTGCACCGAGGCTACCTAGGAAATCTTTGATGCTTCGACTGCTACCTGGGGAACTGCTTCTTCGACCACTATCATTTCTTCTCTGGCTCTGAGGGTCACTTGACTTGATTGTTCTATGGTCGTTGCTTGTTCATCTAGACTCATGGCTCTGAACTTGGTCATTTTGGGATCAACCATCCATGCCACCACTTCATCCTAGTCCTGGGCATTTTCTATGAAGATCTCATCTTCGAATTTGTCCTGGGCATATGGCTAGTAGGACGACACCTCAGAGGCGTGTTTTAGAACTAGAACCTTTGGGTCATGCTTGTGGAACCTTTCGGTCTGGAATCAGAACTCCAATTGGCTTAGTCCTTCCTACTTGGCTTGAGCGGTGTATTTTACTAGGTAGAAACCTATATGGAATCCATAAGGTATAAATGTTCGCTTCTTATATTTCACCAGGGTAGCGTTGTAACCTTGCAAGATGATCTGGTAGCAAATTTCCCCCACAACAAACCGGTCAGGGACATGTGCTGGTAGGAGATGAGGTGCTCTAGTGGCCCCGAATACCCTAATGTAGGTATCATGTTCGTCCAGATACCAGTGGTCGACCTTTGCTATCACCTTTTTTTCCACAGCCGATAGCCTCAGACACTCTTTTTTGAAAAGAATAAAATGAATGCGTGCGATGAATTCATCGCAGATGAGGGAGTAGGATTTTTTGTACCTCTTCTCCCATAAAATGCTGAAGTAAATGTGGAACGGGAGTTCTGAGATGTGCCAGCTCAATTTCACGCCGACAAGGTCATTTCTGGCACACATGACATCCAGTAAATACGAAGCCATGTAGAAGGATGGCGTCTCTCCTTCTTTCGGCGTCTGAGCCTGTTATATGCAGATGATCAACTGCTTTGAAATGATAGATCCCCAATTGAAAGCTCTCCCGGAAATGGCCACTGTATAAGCTAGAGGCATCCATGACTTTGAAAACTTGGAACAATATTTCTCCCTATACAAGCGGCAGATGAGAGCCATTAGATAGATATACGACTCCCTTAAGTTGGCCATCTGGTACCAGCCAGAGGTCCGATTGGTGTATTTTTTTTATCTTCTCTCCACCATGAAGCCATCGCCCGTCCAGTGTCATGGCGCTCGTAGAAGTTTACGACGAAATCAGTGTTCAGTTTCTCCTCTTGGTCTCTAAGCTTGTAATAACTATGCACCTCTACTGAGAGGAAAACCCCGACACACTCGCTATTGACATCGTTAATCAAACATTTTTGTGTGTCTGTGTGGTCGATGAGCTACTTCAGGAGTTCTATGCAGGGGAACACTGGAATTCTTCTTTCCACCATGTGCAGGTATGATCTTCGAATATTCAGAAAAACTTCATCATCGAGATTTCTCATATCGGGGGTCGTTGTGCGGGATATATTCCAAGAATTATTCTCGGTTGATCTTCTTGAAGCGTTATCCCCAGTGCGGGAGTTTCACCTTGGTCCCTGTGATTTCCTCTGTGTCTCCAAAGGCTGGAGGTTGAGTGAAAACCTTCTTGGTAGATGTCTTGATGACTGGTTCCGGACTTGGAGCAAATTCTAATTGTTTTGCGACCGCTGGGGAAGAACCTTCTCCTACCTCTGGTTCCTTCAGCTTCGATGCTCTTGGAGATCACCTGGTGGTTGGTTTTCTTGGAGGCTTTGTTCCTGCAATCGAAATAAATCGTTTAGAGAATGTGTACATAGAAACACTGGATAAAATATGTATATGAAGTGGAAGAATGAAAAAATACACAGACTGGTACATACCTGTAAATATTTCTAACTGGTTATTTGATACTCACGAGATCTCGTCTGCCTTGAATTGCTCGTTTCGCTTCTCTGGATGCTCTGAAACTCCTTTATGCGCAGAATGGTTTTGTTTGCGATGGCTTAAGAGAATTTAAAAGGGGAATAACTTATTATGTCGTATCAACCAATTAATTCGATTGATGAGTGAAATTCAAACAAATCTACCGTCGAATCTTTGCAAATTTAATTCTTTGTGGGTTGAAGGCGAGGGAATGGAGGGTGATGCGCTCTATTGGTAATTTCAAACGATTGTTTTTATTCACACACGAAGTAGCAACTAGTGCGATATTTGGCATTAATTAACCTCTTAAAATCTCAGAATCTAATCATATCTAGCACTAAAACGTCCCATTGTGTCGCTTTCCTAGTGGGCAGATCAGGGATCGACAATGTGTTATGGACGTTTTCATTGATATCCTTCTGTGAAAAACCTCTGACACCGATCAACTTCATCGCACGGTGCTGATGTGGAAAACTGACTTAGAGGTGTGACTTGGACCCGAGGAACCAAAAGTGACTCAGGGTTGATCTAGGCCGCACGATTTCTCCAGTCAAGCAAAGACACGTGGCGTTAAATACTAGTGAGTTAATTCACATATATTAGTCAGGGTCAGGGATTTCTTCAAGTTGTGCGTTCTAAATAAAACTGGGTTCGTCGATGCCAAAAAGGTATCGGGGATCGACGATCAGGGATAAACCTTTCTCATACTTTCCTTTGGGTTAACGTCTTCGAAAAATTGCTGATGCCAAAATGCTTCGGGAATCGGTGATCGGGGAAAACGCCTTAGCATGGTCACAATGTTCGTCTTAATTCGGTTTTCTCCGATTCCAACAAGCACATCAGGTATTGGCTATCGACGATATCATTTCCTCCTTTCTAAACATTTACTCCCTTCACCTTTTACTGATGGTGAAGGGGATCGACTATCAACGATCTCTGTATGTGATACTCATCGATAAAAAAAACTTCCTTTTGCCAATACTAGTGAAGATTGGCGCTCAACAACTAAGGTTTTCCGAGTGATTCCTTTTCACCTTTTAATTCCTTCCGATGCCGAATCTTAAGTTGGGTGAAGTGCTTTAGCATTGATTCCTTATTTAAGTGTTAATCCTTTTATATTCATGGGGTTTCATAGAGTTAAATAAAACTGAAAAGCTAATGAGAGTCAAAAGAACAAGAAAAGACAAAACATTTCTCAAAAGGAAAATGAATTCAGACAGTGCAAAGATCAAGTGGTACCCAAAAAGTGAAAAATTGACATAGGCTTTTTAGGGTGTGTTGAGTTCTGAACATTATGAAACGAAAATATTTGATGGAAGGGGTAGCAATGAATTTAGTTGTAAGTTATGAAAAGGATAACTGAGGTGGAAAAGGGTTAAGACTAGGAGGTCTATTGGATGTCCCGACCAATGCCCCCAGTTTTGAATCAAAACTCATCGGGTTAGCTCTCATGAGTTCCAAATCGGGTAGAAGGAAGGTGCATTGATTCTCATCCTCTCTATGCTTACAAATGGAAGCCATGAATTTTGGGATGGCCTCTTCTAAAGGAAATTTAGCTATGAAATCATGTGAATTGAGAGAGTCAACAACTCGTACAGGCAGAGAAGGTTTATCACACTCCACATGAGGATGGAGTTGTTGACCAGTATCAATGAATGCTAATGGGATGCTCCATGTGAGTCAACATCCTCTGAGTGATGTACCATCAAAGGATCAACTCACTGGAGGGATCCACCGATAGATGAGAAAATCATGTTGATAGGAGCGATATGGGTAGTATTGGGTGTAGGAAGGGGGGATATACCCATAAGAGATGGATCTTTAAACATACCTATACTGACACATTCATACCCCCCATAAGACTCACCTCTGAAAGGACCTACGTTGGTTCTAGGATTAGCTTGCAAGTCGGGTGTGCAATTATCAAGTTGATCAATAGTAATATATTTCCTTGACGGGGAAAATTTATGACACGAAAGAGAGTGGATGAAACAACCTTCATTGCGTAGAACCAAGTGCGACCCAAGAGTAGATTATAGTCGAGTGTGGCACCTACTACTTCGACTTCTACAGAGACAATCTTTCCCCCGATATCAATGGATAAGGAGTTAAGAATTCCATGGGGTTTGAAAAAATGTCCATCAAAATATTTTAATATGGTTTGAGATGTGGTGAGCTGAGGAGAACCAAGGGATTTCCAACATGACAAAGACATAATGCAAGTGGTCTCTCTTTCGTCGAGCATCGCACAAAATATATTCTTGTTAAGACAACCAAATGTGATTTGCAATGCTAGTTGTTGTGAGAGACGTGGCTCACTCTGTTCTGTGTCAAGGGAAATGATGTTTGACTCTGAAGGGTCGATTCACCCTATGGTTGATAGAAAAATTTTCTTCTATGAAGGACAACTCTACAATACTTCGAGTGTCAAAATGGCACATGGTGCTTGGGCTATATCTTCCACTATACTATAGTGTTGAGCTGCTCAGAAATTTGAATTATGGGTAGTTCGTCTAAGTACCCCTTTTGGAGGGTGGATTGCAGGTTCAAAAGTTGGTTTCTCAAATGTGAGAGGGCCATTAGGTGGTGTAGTATATGGAGGATCCTTAGATGAAGGTTCCCCTTCTTGGGAGTCACAATTATTCTCTTTGGTGGATAGTGTCACTGTATATTTAACCATCATACTATTCACAGTTGAGGACCTTGTGTTTGCCCCGGGTGGGGGTGCATGATTTGAGTTTTTTTACTCTTCCACTGGTTAGAAGATTTTTTGGATTTACCCTTGTTTTTCTTCTTTCCTTCGGATTGTTTAGATGAAGTGGATTGAACCACATTGAACTCAAAGGTTTGTACATGAGAGGGAGGATATTGAGTATNTTGAGTTTTTTTACTCTTCCACTGGTTAGAAGATTTTTTGGATTTACCCTTGTTTTTCTTCTTTCCTTCGGATTGTTTAGATGAAGTGGATTGAACCACATTGAACTCAAAGGTTTGTACATGAGAGGGAGGATATTGAGTATTGGTACCATTCTAGGATGAGGTTGGGGTGGAGGCTGTATGGCCTTGTTGCCTAGTCGATTAGTTGCCAGACTGTAGTTTTATGGAACATACCATGCCATCGACATGGGATTCCGAGGTTGGTCTTGATGGGTCATTCAACGGTCGAGGAGCATGAGGAATCATATCATAAAGTGTTCCATATTAGGAGTATACCAAGTCCAAATATTGAGCACGATTGATTTCTTTCTCCTCAGTATCAAAACCTCCCATGGTGACATCTCTAGCAATGGGTGGCATGAGTGACTTAGTAAACCAATCTTCCACGAGTTGGTCCAGAATTGTGGCTCTGATTAACCGTTGTTGTCGCCTCCATTCATGAATGTGATCATATATATGGGTGGAGGTGGATTGCTTAAGAGAGGCTAGAAGCTCAGTACCAGTCTCATACAAAATTTACAGTTGGAAATGAGTCATAAACTCCATAACAAGAGAATTAAAGTAGACAAAGGAGTTTTGTGATAGCTCGATATACCATTTTTCTACCAAACCTATGAGAGTTCTATGGAAAAGTCTTAATCAAATGGAACTGTCCATCAAGGAGATATAATAACACCAAATATGGAAGGTCATTACATGATTGTTAGGATTTTCTCAAGGCTTCCCATCGAACTTTGGGATATCGAAGGGTAGTTTAGCAGGGATGGGTGGCCAGATTGGGGCATGTTGTATGGGATTGTTAGCCAAACACGAAAAATCTAATAGATCTAATGTAGCCAAAAAGGGAAGTTGTCGGTTTGGTTGTGGATACTGGTAGTACGGATGTGCCATTGATGTACTAGTAGGACCATATACAAGTTTTGATGGAATTGTAACACCCGGTGATCCTCCCATATACTTTTGTTGAGAGGGTTGGGAAGTAGAAAACATGGGGTTCATGGTTTGAGTTGGAAAATGTCCTTGTAGAGGAATACCCATTAGATTAGGTTGAACCCATGGAGTGTTTGCAACTCTCAGATATGGTAGTCTTGTATAAATCCTTGTAGGGCCTGAAGTAGAAGTGGTGGAGGGGCCTGTCAGAATGGCATGCCCACAAGATTGAGGTTGGATTCCAGTAAGGGATTTTCCCCAAACTGGTTGTTTCCCCTAAAATGGTTGTTTCCCCCATGCTGGCGATGGCCCCACAACTGACGGTTCCCCCCCAACTAGATTTTTCCCCCATGTTGAAGAGGGGCCTGCAGATGAGGGTTTCTAATGTAGACCCCCCTACCTTAACAGGGTCCACTGACCTCTCGGTCACTGGCTCTTCTCTCCCTTGAGCTGTATTAACTCTTTGATTCCTTCCTGTAATACCACAAACAATTATCCATAGGTCCTTATGAAACTCCACCCATGCGAACAAGAACTGGGTGTGAGTTCCCTCCACATGACCACTACTTGTGACCATAAGTCTAACCCAAAAGGCACTTCACGTTTCACGATTTCAGGACTTCTGCTGCGGGTCACCCCGACTCTCCCGACCTCTGAAATATCGACAGGGGCCTAGCACTTGCTAGCTCATCCCTTATTCCCCCGTACATATGACCCCTCACTATGACCCGGGGCCAAACCTCCGAGCGCGTCGCGATTTCGCGACTCGTGACTTCTGAGAGTAGTTTCCTTCACACTCCTGACTCCCGAAATGTCAATATTTCAGAGCACCAAATCAATGGCACACGCTCCTTTGGATCTGACGACCACTATCAACTCACGAACTTGGGCCTCGCGAATTCCTATAATTCTGCACTTTGACTTCTCTGATTCGCAAGTCAGTGAAATGCTGATCTCTCGCCACGTCTCCCTTTCGATAGACGGTTCTGATGATTTTGGGACTTCGTGACTTCGCAAATTCCACTCTCCTGTGCAACTCCAAAGGCTGTTTTAAACCTCGTGCATGTTCCTCTGGATCCAATGACTGTTGGCCCACGTGCTCCTAGATCTGACGGCTGGGATCTATTTCCTCTTGCGTGCTCTTCTGGGTTTTTGGACATGGGATTCAACGGTCCATATTTCCTCCTATGTCAGCTGATCTAATGGTTGTTGATGCTCCTCCTCCCAAGATTTCAATTTCTTTCTGACTTGGGAGATTACCAACGTTTCAAAGGCCCCGACCTTTGATTCCTTTGTGATCCTGATAACTTTGGTCTCTCCTGCGTTCTGAAGACGTTGTCTCTCCTGAGATTTGGGACTTGGAATAAGTCCACTCTTGCACACTCCTCGTGCTATCTCTTTTGAGTTTTCAGCTTGCTTAGTCTCGAAGGGACTCGACCCTTTTTTGTCTTCCTTAGAAGAATTCTAGTGCTCCTCCTGGCACACTCTGGGCTCAACCTCCTAAGCTTTGGAAGTTAAATCAATTTCTCTCTGCGCACACTCCTTGCACTTTGATTGGTATTCAACTGGCTGTCTTTCAACACTTCATCCGAGTGTTGGCCTCATGCACTCCTTGCACATGTCTTCCTCCAGAGTGTTCAACAACTCTGAGGCTTCTTCCTGAGTCTATGACTTCTCTGGTGCGCCCTCCTAGCACGTTCTTGCATGAATTCAACACAGAACTCAAGTGTGCACTCTCTACACTAGCTCACAGAGTCCTCAACACTTTGTCATGCAACCCCTTGCATTAAGCCACAAAATAACCCATAATGAAATCAGAAAACCCAGAGATAGGAAATTCTATCTATCCTTGCAGATGGAATCTAACATACTTCTACAACATACATTTTATAAACACATACACAGATGAAATTCATAAAACAAATGGAAACACACAAAGAATCATATGTAGGAAAACTACTCCTTGTATTAATATCAGAATGTCTGTTACAATGTGTACAAAATCTCAGACTGCAACAGAGTCTCGGCTCTCCCTTTCCTCTTCTCTATTGCGTTTTCCTATGAATCTAGATACAAAGATATTTTTACAAAATAGGGTCTCCTCAAGATATTACCTCCAAGCTACCAACTCTCATTAATTTACATTGAATTACATTCAATGGTTGTCTAGTCTGAATCAGATCTAGATCTTATCAGCCTGTCAATCATTAAAGGCGACTCTATCTACAACCTGTACAAAGGAAACACTTTGTCTCTTCCAGCCTTACAAACATTTCATTACAATTTAAAATTTTAAAATGAGAGGGCTGAAGCCTCTCTCCTCCATTGAATGCACGTTGAATGTGTTGTCTAGTTGACGCGTTGCTGTGTTGGAGTAGTGCTCCTGCATCATATTCCACCTGTTGAAATCCACCTGTATCCCAAACTATCGTTTGGAGTTGTCCATATGCTCCACTACCTTGTTGTTGCTTCTTCTTCCCTGCTACTATGGCAAGCTTCCTTCTGTGCAACTTCTGCTTGCTGGAAGTATCATGTGCTAACCTCAACATCAACCTTCTAATTTATTCTATCTTCCTGTCCAACTGTTCCAATGGTTGGCTCTCTTTATGCAGTCTTCTCTGCTGCACTCCCTCCTCATTGATGGGTAGATCAACTTGATCCCCCTTGAGATTTTCTCCATATCTTGTGGCCTTATATTTCCACCCTACTACATAATTCAGTTCTGCAGTCTCATCACTGAGATGTTGCTCAACTTCCTCCTCTGACAGCTTGACTGTCATCTCTCCTGTTGGCATATCTCCAGCTTCCTCCAACTTATCCTTGGGATGGTATGCTCTATTTATCTCCAACCTGATATGTTGGATGTGATGACTTTGTACTATCACTCTTCACACAGATCAACAAAGTCCATGTTGTCTGCTTCCTCCTCTTCTGCAGGCTTCAGTGCTGCAGTCATCTCTTGTTTAGCTTCCTGGCTGAAATTTTGAGAAATTATGTTGAATGCTCTTCTCCTTCTGCCGGGGAAAACGTCAGTGTCTTCTCCTTTTCTTCTTACTCTATGAAAATCACTATTGGATGTACTTCTTCAGCTGTTGCATCTGCAACACATGATCTGGCCTCAACTGGGCTGCTTGGTAGGAATATCTCAATTCCTCCGATGATCAAAATACTCCTATGATCCTCCTCTGTCAGCATTCCTTGCTGATTCAAACTCACCTATGAGTTCATGAGACTATCAAACAATCTCATCTCCTCTCCCTTGCCCACCTGGAAATATGAACTTTCTTCAATTCCCACCTGGAAGCCTTTGAGATCAACCTTTGACCTCTTCTCATTGCCCTCTAGGAAACCTAAAAGTTCCTCACTTCTCATCTCGCAGTTTCTGAGACCCTTCTCTGATCTCTTCTCCTCATCATCACTGAGAGTCGTCCCAGTTTATGGCTCACAGATATGAACCATCTCCTCTTCACCTCTGAGGCTTTCAACATACCTCAGCCACATTCTCAACAACCTTTGATGTCCTCTAGCCAACAATTTTTGAACGGGCCACTTCAGCTTCTTCTTCATGGGCCACTCATACACCCAATGCACTTTAGCATCCTGCTGCATTTTAAATTCAAGCTTCTCCATTCATGCTCTCATCTCGCTGAGATCTTGGTCCATCTTAGCCTTGCTTTTCTGCTGGAGGTATTTTCCTTGACCACTCCTTTGGCCTTCAGTAGCCATCTTCTTCCTCTACCTATTCTCTTGGCAAGTCAGTTGCTCACTCTACAATCAAGAGCATTCTCAGCTTCTCCTACAACCCACCTGGCTATCAATTTTCTGCTGCCTACACGCAAACAAGTCTCCACATAGCATAAACACCCTATATTTAGCTTCTGATACCACTGATGGTATCAAACTATCTCTTTTACCTCCTTTGCCTAAAATAAACAAATGAAAAATCAGTTATGATACCACATGACGTAGACCCCCTACCTGGGCAGGGTTCGCTGACCTCCCAGTAATTGGATCTTCTCACCCTCAAGCTATATTAACTCTTTGATTCCCTACTGGAATCACACAAACAATTATCCACATGTCCTTATGAAACTCCACCCATGCGAACAAGCACTAGGTGCGAGTTCCCTCCACGTGACCACTACCCGTGACCACAAGCCTAACCCAAAAGGCACTTTGCGTTTCACGATTTTGAGACTTTTGCTGCCAGTCACCTCGACTTTCCCGACCTCCCAAATCCTGATAGGGGCCTAACACATGCTAGCCCCTCGTTTATTCCCCCATACATATGACCCCTCACTATGACCTGGGGCCAAACCTCTGAGTGTGTCGTGATTTCGTGACTCGCAACTTCCGAGAGCAGTTTCCTTCACACTCTCGACTCCCTAAATGATGATATTTCAGAGCACCAAATCAACGACACGCGCTCCTCTAGATCTGACGACCACTATCAACTCACGAACTCGAGCCTCACAAATTCCTAGAATTCTTCCCTTTGACTTTTCTAAGTCACAAGTCAACAAAATGTTGATCTCTCGTTGCGTGTCCCTTTCGATAGACGGTTCTGATGATTTCAGAACTTCACGACTTCACAAAGTCCACTCTCCTATGCAACTCCAAAGGGTTTAAACCTCATGCACGTTCCTCTGGATCCAACGAATGTTGGCCCACGCGCTCTTAGATATGACGATTGGGATCTATTTCCTCTTGCGCACTCTTTTGGGTGTCTAGACATGGGATTCAACGATCCATATTTCCTCCTCTATCAGTTGATCTAATGGCTGTCGACGCTCCTCCTCCCAATCTTTCAATTTCTTCTTGACTTGGGAGATTTCCAACGTTTCAAAGGCCCCGACTTTTTATTCCTTTGCGAGCCTGATAACTTTGGTCTCGCCTACGTTCTGAAGACGTTGTCTCTCCTGAGATTTGGGACTTGGAATAAGTCCACTCTTGCACACTCCTCTTGCTATCTCTTCTAAGCTTTTAGCTTGCTCAGTATTGAAGGGACTCAACCCTTTTTCGTCTTCCTTATAAGAATTTTGGTGCTCCTCCTGGCACACTTTGCGCTCAACCTCCTGATCTTTGGAACTTAAAGCAAGTTCTCTCCACACGCACTCCTTGCACTTTGACTGGTCTTCAACTGGCTATCTTTCAACACTTCATCCGAGTGTTGACCTAGTGCACTCCTTGCACAAGTCTTCCTCCAGAGTGTTCAACAACTCTGAGGCTTCTTCCCGAGTCTTTGACTTCTCTGGTGCACCCTCCTGGCACGTTCTTGCATGAATTCAACACATAACTCATATGTGCACTCTCTGCATTGACTCACAAAGTCCTCAACACTCTGTCATGAAACCCCTTGCATTAAGCCACAAAAGAAACCAGACTAAAATCCAAAAACCCACAGATAGGAAATTCTATCTATCCTTACAGATGGAATCTAACATACTTCTACAACATACATTTTATAAGCACATACACATATGACATTCATAAAACAAATGGAAACATACAAAGAATCTTATGCAGGAAAAACTACTCTTTGTATGAATCTCAGAATGCCTGTTACAATGTGTACAAAATCTCAGACTGCAACAGAGTCTCAACTCTCCCTTTCCTCTTCTCTATTGTGTTTTCCTATGAATCTTGATACGAAGATTTTTTTACAAAAGAGGGGCTCCTCGAGCTCTTCTCTCCAAGCTACCTACTCTCATTAATTTACATTGAATTACATTCAATGGATGTCTAGTTCGAATTGGATCTAGATATTATCATCTTGTCAACCATTAAAGGCGACTCTATCTACAGGTTGTACAAAGGCAACGCTTTGGCTCTTCCAGCCTTACAAACATTTAATTACAATTTAAAATTTTAAAATGAGAGGCCTGGAGCCTCTCTCCTCCATTGAATGTGCGCTGAATGTGTTGTCTAGCTGGCGCATTGCTGGGTTGGAGCGATTCTCCTGCATCAATTTCTCTCTAATTGGAATTCCCCCCTAGTGGGAGGTATAGATGAAATTCCCATGTAAACAATTTGTGTAGTATGAACATTTTGTGTGACTATCATTGGGTGACCTACTTGACTGGAAGAGGAAAAAAACAAGCTACTTATTGTAGGACCCGAGGTAGCAACATTGTTGGCCACCTGACTAGAGGGGAAAAGGTATAAAATTTCCAATCAAAGCGCTTGGTGTGAACATATATGCAACCAACTTGGCGAGAACATAACTCGATCCATGTGTGAAATCATTTGTGTTCATGGGTGGTGGTAATGAGGCAACCTGGGTTAACGATGTTCCCCACAACATGGAAGTTCCAATAGTAGTGATGTGTGCCAGAGCAACTATCTTAGGATCAAGTGGGGGTATCACTATTCCATCTGTATAGTTAGTTGTTGTTGCATCCATGGCAGAAGATCATCTACTATACATATCGGGTGGTAAGCACTAAGAAGAAAAAGAGTCAATAAATCTTGTTTAAGGAATCTCAAGAAGTAGTGGGTTATAAAGACCAGTAAAAGGGGTATTTGCGGGAGGTATAGAGCCTTCCTCGATGATTTTGACTATCCCTTTAGGATGGTATCTCAGGGGAGCTACACTCCCAATTTAAGAATCAACCTCTTCGTTAATAGTTCCTTCATTTGAAGGGTTGTGTGGAATATCATGTTCTTCATGTTCCAACCCTTACATTCTCTGAGATCTTCGGAGACCTTGGTCAACCACGGTGAAAGTATAATAGAAATAACGATCCCTAAGGCCAACTACGAATGTCGAAAGAACACACCCTTAAGAAATCTAAAGGTGATCAACCAAATAAAAAACAAGTTAAAGGATATTTCGAAGACGAGATGTTAAGCCGTCAATGAAGATATGGGCAACAATTATGATAATCCTCACACAATAGTTCCCCAAGGTGTAAGTAAGAGTCTGCAGGAAAATACCCTCCTGGTTTTATGAAACTAAGGTTGAACGTCTATCATAGGTACCATAAAGAATCCCTCCTGTAGTCACCTATGTGGAATCCTAGGTGTTACAGAGAAATCCCCCTGCGGACAAGTGGATTCCTTCTTGGGCTCTAGACTCCTAAGACCAAGACAGAAAGGGTGCTAACATTGGTCACTGACATCCTTTTAAACCTAGCTAAACTAATGTATAGAGAAGAGGAAGAAATTGTACCTTTTTAACGATGTTCGTCCTCACACAGTCCGAGTTGAGCTTTGATCCCCAAGCTCCTCCATAAGTCCTGCAAACCAAACAAAGACAGAACAATCTTCCTATTCCACTAAGATTAGCTTGAAACCAGATCTATCTAATAGAGACAAGTTCATGTAGAATAAACACAACCTTGAAAGAAACAGGCCAAGAACATATGTATCAATGAGAACAATAGAGATACTTACAGACCTTTGATGAAGGTGCAACAACCTCTCCCAGCTCTCCTTGTCCAACCCTTTTCTCAAATAATCCACACACACAAGATGACTATGTTTCACTGATATCTCCCTTATCAGATCATAAGTTTGATGCCTTCAATGTCTCCCCTTCCTTATGAGATCATAAGTTAGGTGCTTCTCCATTTCTCTATATATCCCTTTTTCCATGAGAAGTCCTCCTTATATAATCTTGGAGAGACCCAACCACATTAGATATTCTTGGGATAGGTTGAGGATCTTTCTCCTTCAGTTGTGGATCCTCCCTAAGATCCAGCCTTGACCTCAGATTCAAATCCAACTGATTTCCAATATGAAGGGGATTTTTCCCCGATTTTCCTCAATAGCCCAAGATTTCCTCAAATAGGCCAGTGCTCCCCCAAAAGGGTGTACATAGTGTTGCAATGATCCCCCAAAGGAGGGTACAGAGCGCTAGCACTCCCTGACAATGGGTAGGGGAGCGCTGCCCAAAATTCCTTCAAAAAATCCCAACGCTCCCCCATAACGGTGTCCTGAGTGTTGCAACGCTCCCCCAAAGAGGGGTAGGGAGCGTTGGCACCCCCTGACAATGAGTAGGGGAGCGTTGCCCTTCAAAATTCATTTTTAAGTGGTATTTTCCATGGTAAAATATTTTTACTCTTTGTCAAGTGATTTCTCCTTCTTAAACCAGTCTTTGAAGATGTCTTAAGAGTCCCTGTGATGTCGTTAGAGACACAACATAGGCAAGATGAAAGTATGATGTTTGTGACACTTGTGACACTTGCGGTCAAAAATACAACACTTGCGACACTAGTCATGACGAAAAAAGGTCATTATGAAGTGAGTAATTTTGATGTGTAACAGATTTCCCCCAAAGTGTGAAGTTAGAAGACAAAAAATGATGACTGAAGTACTTTGTAGACCTTTTCAAGCAAGGGTATGGACTCAGAGAACCTGGTAGAAGCTTCACACAACAATCAAACAAATATTATGACATGTTTCAAACCCAAGTCAAACATACCTATGCTTGGGTGATAAAGACTTGTAAGGTATGGCCACCATAAGATACACTGTGGATCCATAATTATATTGACAAAAAGGGTATAGCCACCGAAGATACAATGTGGATCTATACTCCCATGACATGAACTGATCATAGCCACAAAAAGTACACAGTGGATCTACGAGACGACAAGACATAGCCATGGGCCAATACAAAGTGGATCTATGTGACAGTATATGTGTCGATGTTCAAGAGGAACTCTGTCACAACATGGGTAAAGTACATATTAGAGTGACTACTCAACCCAGGGTCTTCTTACCAATCCCGATGTAGTATGAATCTAACCATGTGAATAGATGTCCTGATGTCGAACATGGCAGAAACCACTTGATTACCAGTCAATGAGGTAAACTGTTAACAAGCGCGAGGGAAATCACCATTGATGTCAATGGTTCCCAAGGTACTCTAGTACATTCCAACGAATGTGAATGGATGAGTTGAAGTCGAACATTCATGGAATTATCTGATCATAGGTCAATGATGTAAACTCACTGTCGAACGTGAGGAGGCCTGCCATTGAGGCATGCAGGTCCCAAGGTACTAACTGGTTTCTAAGTCTAGTTTCCAGATAATGTGTTGAAGTTGACAGGAACAAACTCATCAAAGGAGGGCCTTGATTTATCCCCCATCGACGACATGAAACTGGCACAGAGATGTAAATTGGTAGATCAAAAGAACATGGACTGACACGGATATTGAAATAGGATATTTGTGATGGTTGAGTCGTGAGGCATATACTTCCCTTGAACACTAAGGCACAACAACAAAAACATGACATGGACCAAAACATGATAATGCAGTGGATACTGTGACTTTCGTTGGGTGACCCAAAGGAGTAAGAAAACTCAGAGGATTGGTTCAGTGAAGAGGTTCAGTGGATTAAAATGTGCGCAAAGATAAAGTGTCGTGTTCAAGGGCAACTGTAAGGGTGACTGATGATGTTCTCAAAAACTACTTGGCTTGCTTCTTTCAAAATCCCCCCCCATCCAGATAGATGAGTACCTCTTTTTGATTTAACAAGCTCGAGGAGGGTAACACATGATCGATATAACTTACCTTTGGTAAGTCCCTCTTCCTTTGTTTAACGAACTAGAAGAAGTAAGGGTTCAATCCCATATGGCCCCTTCAATGTATATATATATATTTAACGAGTCCAAAGAAAGTAAACTCGATGGTTTTTCATGTTTAGAGAGTCTGAAAAGTACTTAAAGACGACTCCACGGTTGTCCTTTTTCGTAATGTTATTCTCACGAGGCCGAAAAAGAGATAAATTATCACTCGAAATACGCCCTTTCAAACCTTTTAACGAGCAGGAAATGAAGCAAGATCACTCGACAATATTTTCATGTTTAGAGAGTCTGAAAAGAGCTTAAAGGAGACTCCAGGGGGTTCCTTTTTCGTATAACCTTTACAAGTCCGAAAAAGTGATAAAAGTCTACTCGGTTACACTCCCATGTATTTACGAGCACGAGAAAGAACAAATACTAAGTTCGGTATTGGTTTCATTTTTACACAATCTTGAAACAAAATTAAACTATGCGTGTAAATTCCCAACGTAATTTCCAAAGGTAGGGATACCCATGGATGGTTGGTACTCTGCCCCCAGCTTGAAAATCTAGTGGGTTGACTCCAGAATGATAATCAAAGGCTGGAGACATGCCCCCCCAAGCTTCAATTCATTGACCGACTTTGAGGTTGTCACCAATTTCTGTACTAGATGGAGAAAAAGGATAAGGGTGGATGAAATGAAGGTTCAAATATGAGACCTAACGAAAGACTTGACTTGGTATGAGAGGTGATTGTTTCATTTTTTAATGAGATTGACACAGGAAAATAACTATGCTCAGGGCTCCGGGTTCAGTCCCCAGATTTCTGTTTCATTTTTTAACGAGCTTGCTATAGAGAAGAGAAACTATGCTCGTTGCTTCTGCTTGATCATGGCTTCCAAGAGGATAATGCCCTGGAAGGAATACATGTAAAGGGAGAAAAATTGATCATGGATTCCAAGAGATCTTCACTAGATGGAACACAAGCACTCTGGAAGGAGTACATGTTGACAAACTTGATAAGGGTAGGGAGATCTGGCTCTAATAGCCCTATCGAAGAGATCACCATGTCAAATACTGGATCTAAATCATCAGGATTCAAAGTCATGGGAGACAACGACACATAATTAACATGTGGCCGAGGAAATACTGTCTACATATGAGAACTGTTTAGGGAGGTAATCCAGTCAAGACCGATGATTGAAAGTTGATCAATAGTCACGATTCTTCCATCGTGAGGGAAATATATCACACGGAAAAGAGTGGAAACAATAGCTTTCAATACATAGACATAATCCCGCCCAAGGAGTAAAGAGAAATCCAAGGGGTCTTGGACTACCATGACATCAATAAAGACAGTTTTCCCTCCCAAAGTTATGTTAAACTGAGGAAGGGTCCCTAAAGGTTGACTGGTCCTTCTGTTAAAATCTAACAGATTCTATGTAACTGGTGCAAGATGAGGACAACCCAAAGCTTGCCAAGCAATAAAGGACAAAATACTAACAAACACACTTTCATCTATCAACGTCTGAGGAATGTCCCGACCACAAACTTGTACTGTAATCTGGAAAGGAATGTGAGAGGGAAGATGAGGTCCAGTTAGCGCACCCAAATAAAAAAGGATGAAATCATTACTTGGAGGGGGTTATGCGGGAGGAGGAATGCCCCCCATCACGGTAGATTTTGTATCAACGAGGAAAATGTGGGCAATATCGGGTTTACTCTCTATAGGGAGAGTAGGATCGATCGATGATGGGATCGGATCAACCACGTTGGCACTCTTCAAAGGAAGAATGGGATTGACCGATGATGTAATCGAAGAAACCACTTTGGCACTCTTCGGATGAAGGGTGGAACTGACCGAGGAAGGGACTGGATCAGTCACTTTGGCACTCCTCAAGGGAGGAGTGGGATCGACCGATGGAAAAACTAGATCGACCACTTTGGCACTCTTCGGATGAAGGGTGGGACTGACCGAGGAAGGGACTGGATCAGTCACGAGGGTTTCACTTTCCAGATGAAAAGTGGGGTTGATTGATAACAGAACTGGATCAACTACTTTGGGTAGTGGTTCAACCGAGGATGAAACCAGATTGACCACCTGAACAACCAGACTGACCAGGGATGGAACCAGATTGACCATTCCATCAACTAACGATGGGTTGGGGGAAATCTTACGATAACCAGTTGGAAGTTGAATCTTTTCCAAAAGAGAAGAAGCCTCGTCCATACGAGGAAAAAAGTGAGAGTAATGATCACCTTTGCATAACATGCGAGGAAACTTGAAAGTTGTCTTCTTCTTACCAACCTTAACGTCACTAGTTGATGAGGTATCACCAACATGTCCAGCAGGGGCTGATGATGTGGAAGACCACATTTCTAATACCTTGGGAAGACCATGGAAATCCATCAGAAAGTGGCCATCCTTACAAATATTGCAAGGGAATTTGGGTTTCAGATTCTTCGTTTTAATCTTATGGACCTCATCAACACTCCCAGTACTATTAATAGTAGCTGGTTGCTTGGATCCAACATTTGATGTAGTTGGAGGCTTGGTCCCTTTCTGGTTCTTCTTATTCTCTTTCTGTTTCTTCTTCTTCTTATCAATCTGGCTACTCGCTTTAGAGATTTCACTAGGCGAAGAAGGAGAAATGGAAGGAGACTCAACAGGAAAAGAAGGAGAAAGGTTGACATGAGGTTGATGTGTGGGTGGTGTGCTTACATTTGAAGCACCTGCATTCGAGATCACCGGAGTGGAAAACAACCATACCGGTAACCCAATTGTGAGACTTGGAAGGCTCAAAGTAGTGATGTAAGAAGGACCAACATTTCTGTAAGAAGGAAAAACAAAGGGTTCCCCTGGTAGAGGGGTCCCTTCATTGGTCATTTCGGTAACTGATGCCATAAAAATAAATATCCAACCTAGATTCTGCTAGGGAGAACAAACAACACACGCTACAAATCTGGTAAGAAATCAAGCAAACAAAAACTTCTCACAATGAACGCACTAGTTTGTGATGAAATCCAACGTCGCGGGAACAAAGTAAGAAGGGGCTGAGATAGAGCGGGTGGAAAAATTACGTTGATGAATTACTTAACGGACTTACACCTTCATGCAAGCTCCCACACATAATCATGGGTATAACCTCCAAGGAGCCCGAGTGAGTTTGGCCAATGTCGATTCCAGGTACCGTGAAGACTTGCCCCTCCACAGTCACCTTGTGTGAAGACCCTAAAGAGATAGGCCACTAAGGTTACCAACTAAAACAATGATGCATGGGGAAATAGTCGACAGTCCGATCCACGTGCAAGGGAAGGGTATCTAGCGTGAAATCAACTTGAAAGGATTCCACTCATCATTGGGGTTATACCTTCAAGCGACCCCCATAATATGTGCAATATCTACACCAAGACCAACAAATCAGGGTGAGTAACTCTTCTAGTCTCAATGCAACCTCAGGTTTGACCCTTGTGTGAGAATGGTTTCCCAGGACAAAATGTAGCAATTGGATTTCACCACTCCCTAAAACAAGATCCTATGTTTGTTTGCAACTTTGGAAAGTTATCTTTCACACCTATTCCAAATCCCTACAACTATTCTAATGTAGGTTTGCTACCAGAAAATATAAAAATGTCTAATCAATTTTTATTTTAGCACTTTATTTTTAAGGCTGTTGTTACTCAAGAGGAAAATGGCATGGACAATATGGTGTTTTTACTGACTCGAAAGTGATGCAAAGAGATGAATATGCAATCTTTTCACTTTGATGAAAGATATACTACGAGAAGGAGAAAACATTCATCATTCAAGATGCACAATGTCCCAAAATGCCAAAAACCATGCAATTCCACTACTTCAAATGCAAGCTAGTTTCACTACCCAAAATAAAAAATGCATTTATCTTATTTGTTTGATTCTTATGTATACAAAAAGTAAATACAAAACTTTCAATGCTCCCCTACTTTCAATCAGGAGAAAGAGTCCTATGCAGATGCAAAAGACACGAAGCAAAAGGGATACAAACAAAACATGCACAAGGTAGTGAGGTATGAAATAAAACAAGTAGAAAATTGTTCTAACAAGAAAGAATACCATCAGGGATTCTACAACCAATAAAGCATTCAAGGAACACAATAAAATGCAGAGAAGAATCCAAGAAAATATAGGGAGAAAAAGAAACCACTCAAAACTGTCCCGACAAAAGACGCAGCTAGAAAAGGCAATTTCACATTCTGAAAAAGGTTTCAAGATACAATCAATACAAGAGGGATTGATAAGCATAAAAAACCATCAAAAACCAATCCAAACAAATTCACAAACCAACCACAGATTCTGGGTAAAGAGCTCTGCAAAACAGGCTGCAAAAGATTGAGCAAAAGAAGGCAAAAACTCTCAAAAAGAGACTAGCACTCCCCCAAAAGGGTGCACAGAGTGTTGCAACACTCCCTAAGACATTGTAGGGGAGTGTTGGTGCACTGGTATGGCCTACAGGGGGGCGTTGGTCCTCCCAAAAACTCGGAAAACAACCAAAAACCATGCAAAAACTCACCCAGAATGCATGAAAATTGGAGAAATTGCAAGTGAAGGTAGGAGAAAGTTAATGGATGATGAACAACCAGGAATTGCTTGGGAAAATGACATCAAATATAAAATGTAATAGTGCATAGATCTTTGATTTTCCTTACAACAACTTTCATACCATCTGATAAAGGAGAAAGTAGTAAATCGACTCCAAATCTCAAAAGAAGAAGAGTGATTCAAAGTAAAGAAGAAAGAGATGTCACAAACCCAAACAAAGCATCATGAATTCTTACAAATTAAGATTTTGGAGGCCAAAAAAAAGACACATT
>SNQJ01S0017080.1:121593-169555 GCA_010110895.2 Picea sitchensis | reverse complement strand
AATTTCAGTGTGTATAGGATGAATCAAAAGCCAACAACACATCTAAGAATCATAAAAATAGCATGAATAAGATCTAAATATGAGCAAAGGTCGAAACAAGACCAAGGAAGGAAACCAAAACTGAAATCTTTTCTCCCCAGTGGAGTTGTCAATTTATGTTACAAAGAAATCCCTCTACGGACAAGTGGATTCCCTCTTGGGCTCTAGACTCCTAAGACCAAGACAGAAAGGGTGATAACCTTGGTCACTGACATCCTTTTAAACCTATCTAAACTAATGTATAGAGAAGAGGAAGGAAGTGTACCTTTTTAACGATGTTCGTCCTTGCACAGTCTGAGTTGAGCTTTGATCCCCAAGCTCCTCGATAAGTCCTGCAAACCAAACAAAGACAAAATAAGCTTCCTATTCCACTAAGATTAGCTTGAAACCAGATCTATCTAATAGAGACAAGTTCATTTAGAATAAGCACAACCTTGAAAGAAATAGGCCAACCACATATGTATTAATGAGAACAATAGAGATACTTATAGACCTTTGATGAAGGTGAAACAACCTCTCCCAGCTCTCCTTGTCCAACCCTTTGCTCAAATAATCCACACACACAAGATGACTATGCTTCACTGATATCTCCCTTATGAGATCATAAGTTTGATGCCTTCAATGTATCCCCTTCCTTATGAGATCATAAGTTTGGTGCTTCTCCATTTCTCTATATATCCCTTTTTCCATGAGAAGGACTCCTTATATAAGCTTGGAGAGACCCAACCACCATAGATATTCTTGGGATAGGTTGAGGATATTTCTCCTTCAGTTGTGGATCCTCCCTAAGATCCATCCCTGACCTCAGATTCGAATCCAACTGATTTCCAAGATGAAGGGGATTTTTCCCTGATTTTCCTCAACAACCCAAGATTTCCTCAAATAGTCCAACGCTCCCCCAAAAGGGTGTACAGAGTGTTTCAACACTCCCCCAAAGGAGGGTACAGAGCGCTAGCACTCCCTGACAATGGGTAGGGGAGCGCTGCCCAAAATTCCTTCAAAAAATCCCAACGCTCCCCCATAATGGTGTCCTGAGTGTTGCAACGCTCCCCCAAAGAGGGGTAGGGAGCGCTGGCATTCCTTGACAGTGGGTAGGGGAGCATTTCCCTTCAAAATTCATTTTTAAGTGGTCTTTTCCATGTTAAAATATTTGTACTCTTTGTCAAGTGATTTCTCCTTCTTAAACCAGCCTTTGAAGGTGTCTTAAGTGTCCATGTGATTTCGTTAGAGACACGACATAGGCAAGATGGCAGTATGATGTTTGTGACACTTGCGACACTTGCAACACTAGTCATGACGACAAAAGGTCATCATGAAGTGAGTAATTTTGATGTGTAACACTAGGAGAGGTTATTATGTCTACCAATTCACAATTAATGGTCGGGGGAGTACAGTTGACAATCAAGACTAGAAAATGGGCATGGGAATGCCGAACACAAATCCACGACCCAAAAACTAAGAAGAAGTGGTGTCACCCCGAGGAATTTCCACTCTTCAAATCCCCAAACTTGCAATTGTCCCACTAGGCGAAAGGAAGAGGGGAAATCTCAACCGATCGCTTCGCTTGAACTTGTGTTTGACTCCTGTGTGAGAGGAGATTTCTCGACTAACGCTAATTGCTACTATTGGATTTTTAATCTCTCTAGTATTCTACAATCTCATTAAATATCCTTGGATAATTTACTCACTTCTCCGTAATCCAAAGTTCCTATCCTTATACTATTGTTGGTGTGTTATAAAACAAAATATGTCTACTTAATTTTATTAAGCACGTTGGTTGATTTTAATGGTTGTTTTACTCAATAGGGTGTACATAGATGAAACTGATGATGTGGTGTCTTGATTCCAAAACCATGCAGAAAGAATGAAATGCAAATATTTTCTTTCAATGAATTCTATCTAAGGGAAGGAGAAGAGATATTTTTCTTCTTAATGTAAATAAACACCCAAAATCATGCACCTTTCACTTTTCCTTTATCAAATGGAGAAAATTTTAAATGCCAAATTATCAAATTAATGTCTTTGAAGTCCCAAAACAAAGACAAGCTCTAAAATATGTACCAAAAAAACTCCACCTATGAAAGTAGGATGCAAAACTTTTGTTTTCTTCTTTGAAAATTGCATGAAAACTCACAAGAGACTCTTCTTTTTCTCTCATTTTCAATCAAAATGAAAGGATTCAATGACACTTGCAAAGAACTCAAAAGCTAATGAAGATGAAGAAAAAAAGAACCCGAGGAATAAATAAGAAGACGTCTTGCTCATTTGGACACACTCACTCACCCATCTCTCACTCATGAAGAAGGCGCTAGTATGAGGCAAGGAGAAGACACAACTCTGCAACAACTAGAGTTCTTGGTTATTCTTGGTGGTGGTTTATCTTGTGCACTATCTCTGGGAAGAGGTGCGTTGGTTTTGTATGGTGTTTTGGATGCAATTGTTGGTTCTCTACCTTTGTTGGTGTGCTAGTATTGTATCAGTGTTTCTTCATTATTTGTTTGCTCTTGTGAAGAAATCTTGTTCATGGTTCGATTGTATTATCATAAGGAATCTATCTAAGAAAGATTGGTTGGGTTTTTCCTCGGGTTTGGGGTTTTCCTAGGATAACTCATGTGTCTCTTTGTGCTTGTTTATATGTTCCTTATATATTTAAGTATATGGTTATTAAATTTTAAAATAATATCTAAATACACTGGTAATCCTATTTCTCTAAAAATTAAGAAAATATAACATGGTATCAAATTTGGTTACCTTAAGAACAATTTAACCACTGGAAGGAAAGATCTTGAGATTTGCAGTTGCACATTATGTTTTCAAGCTCGTTGATGACTTGTTCCAATTTGTTGGTACTATATACACCTCAGAGAAACTCTCCTAACCCTAGCACACTCACTGTACCTCTCAGATTGCAATTTGATGAAGTTTGAAATTTTGCAAATTTTCAGATCTAGGGTTTCTACCAGCGAAAATGATTACCAGTATGAGAGTTTAGGATAGGTTGGGTGGAGCAGAAAAATTAAGATCGTGGAAGAATATAATACTCCTCATTATAGAAGATAATGATTCGTTGGATCATTTCAATCAAGTTCTCCCAGAACCAAAAGAATAAGACACTAAGGAAAAATTCAAGAAGAATGAAATCAAGCCCAAGAGGATCTTGACAGATTCAATCGAAGATCACTTGATACCCAATGTATCATAATTGAAGACACCAAAGGAGATGTTTGATGCCTTAACCATACTACATGAAAGCAAGAACACCAACAAGAAGCTAACCCTAATACATCAACTCAAAAATGTGATGATGAACAAGTTAGAAACAACTTCCAATTACTTCATGAGGATTTTGCAGATCAAGGACCAAATAGAAGCTATTGGAGATTCAGTGGATGATGCAGATCTTGTGACCACTACTCTTAATGGATTTCCTTCTTCTTTGGACCCATTTGTTAAAGGAATTTGTGCAAGAAGCAAATTTCCCAAGTTTAACAATTTATGGATAGAGTGTACCACAGAAGAATCTAGATTGATATCCAAATCACAGAAGACAAATGATGAAGAAAAACACGCTCTTGTTGCTCATGTGAATAAAAGGAAATAAAGGAGAAATACCATTCCAAATAAGACTAGAAGATCATACCACAAGAAGGATGTATCAAAAATTAGATGTTAGAATTGCAAGAAGTTGGGATATTGTTCCTTTCAATGTCCTCATGGGAAAGGAAAGAGAAAACATCATGCACATGAGGAAAATATGGAAGAGTCCACATCCTAGAAGAATAGAAAGGAATCAAAGGATGAAGAATATGTATTTTTATCAGCCCTCACAAGTACTATCACTCAAGGAAGTGATATTTGTCTTGTGGATAGTGGTGCTTCCAACCAGATGACCGGGTTTAGAAGTTCGCTTACAAAATTAACATAGAAGAGTTCATCTCTTCAGGTGGAGCTTGGGGATGATTCTAGGCACGCAGTGAAAGGAGTAGGAGAATCCTCCTATCAACTTTATTTAGGTAATTCTATCTCAATTAAATATGTGTTGTTCATACAAGGATTGAAGAAGAATCGTCTTTCTATTTCTTCTTTAGAAGATAAAGGTTTCAGGATATCTTTTGTGGATGGCCAAGTTCTTTTATGGCCCAAGAGTTCAAGTAGATATTCTGCTACCATGATTGGTGTCTGAGAGGGAGGATTGTACAAATTGAAAGGAAACCAAGAACAAGCCCTTATACACAACAATTCTATCTCTAGTGAGATATGGCATTGAATACTTGCTCACCTAAATTACAGAGTGTTACTAGTTCTGAGCAAGATGGTTACATGTCTACCAGATATGTAGGTAACACATGATGGAGTTTGAAAAGGATGCGCCCTTAGCAAGAATTTCAAGGGAATGTTTTCAAGCAGTCACAACATATCTAATGGGATCTTGGATATCACACATTCATATGTATGCGGACAAATGACGATACCTTCTCTAGGTAACTTTATGTACTATGTCATTTTCATTTATGATTACTCACGTAAGACATGGATCTATTTATTGAAAGAGAAAGATGAAGTTTTTACCAAGTTTCAAGAATTAAAGGCTTTAGTAGAAAATCTCTCTGGAAGTAATATTAAAAACTTGAGATCAGAGAATGGAGGTGAATACAACTCAAATGAGTTTAAATAATTTTGCAGAGAAGCATGGATTAATAGGGAGTTGACCACTCCCTACAACCCCCAACAGAATGGGGTTTCAAAGAGAAAGAACATATCGATTGTAGAAGCAACTAACGTGATTATCCATGACCATAAATTACCCATGAACCTATGGGAAGAAGCATCCAGTACAGCCATATATGTCCATAACATAAGTCCTCATGATATATTGGGGAATAAGACACTAGAATAAGTATTCCATTGAAAAGAAGCCATAAGTCACTCACTTGAGAATATTTGGTTGTCCAATGTACATACATGTTCTCAAGGAAAAGAGAATGAAGTTGGGTCCTTTAGGAAATAAGGGCACCTTTGTTGGATACAATGAGACTTCGAAGACTTACAGAATATACATCCCTGGACAAAGGAAGATTGAGATCAATAGGGATGTTACATTTGATGAAGAAGCATCCTTCAAAAAATCTACGGAGTCTCACATGGATGAGGAAAGAGAGGAGAAGGAGGCTCCAAGTAATGCATTAATGGTTGACTCTACTCCATAAGAACACATTCTAGAATATCAGAATGAGACAATAGAGTCAAAGAGACATGTAGATCCACTTAGAGAAGCTATAGTTACCAGGAAAAGACCAACATGGCTCCAGAACACTTTGCAAGAAGCTGAAGGGAATACATCTCCCAGAGGCTCTTTTAGAGAAATCAAGAGACCACACAAGTTTTCTAGTTGTGTTGCACTAATGAGTGAAATCATTGAATCAAAACCTTCCACTTTTTAGGAAGCTGCTAAGGAGCAAGTGTGGAAGGATGCCACGATGGAAGAGTGCTAGTCCATCATGAAAAATGGCGTGTGGGAAGTGGTTCTGAGACCAAAAGGGAAGTCAGTAGTGACTTCCAAGTGGATCTAGAATATCAATCATGCCGCAGATGGCAACATAGAGAAGTACAAAGTGATATTTGTGGCTAGAGGATTCTCCCAGAAAGAGGGAGAATATTATGACGAGATATTTCCTCCAGTAGAAAAGTACACTTCCGTCTGATCTATTATTTCTATTGCTTCCATTATGGGATGGAAATTACACCAGATGGATGCCAAGACTACCTTATTGAATGGTGTAATTGAAGAAGAAGTGTACATAGAGTATCCATAAGGTTTTGTAATCCATGGGAAGGAATCTCATGTCTACATATTGAAGAAAGCTTTGTATGGGCTTAAGCAGGAACCTAGGGCATGGTATGCCAGAATAGTCAGTTATCTAATGAGATTGGGGTTTACCAAGACTGATGTAGATCCCAACCTTTACTACAAGGTTGAAGATGGTTTACCATTGATTTTGGTCCTATATGTGGATGACATGTTTCTTATAGGGGATGAGAAGCTCATAGATAATGCAAGAGGGAGCTCACTTCAGAATTCAAAATGAAGGATCTAGGTATGATGCACTATTTCTTGGGATTGGAGGTGTGGTAGAAACCAGATGAGATTTTCCTTAGCCAAGGAAAATATACAGTTGATATTTTCCTTAGCCAAGGAAAATATACAGTTGATATCCTGCAAAGATTTTGGATGATGGAATGCAAGTCCATGGCCACACCGATTGTTTCGAATATGAATCTCTTGAGTGATTCATCTTCATATTTGGTTGATCCCATGATGTACAAACAGTTGATTGGATCCTTGATGTACCTAGTTAACACTAGGCTGAACATATGATTTCCAGTGAAAACTTTGAGTCAGTACATGGTTGAGCCTAGACATGTACATTGGATAGCAGCAAAGAATGTATTGAGGTATCTGCATGGTATGGTTGGATATGGACTTAGATATGTCTCGAACGGTGAAGTAAAGTTTCAAGAATATAAAAAATCTGACTGGGTGGGGAGTGCAGTGGATAAAAAAATAACATTAGGATGTTTCTCCAGTTTGGGATCAGGTATGATCTCATGGTTGAGTAGAAAAAAAATGTCAGTGGTACTCAATACAACAAAGGCAGAGTATATTTCAGCTAGTGTTGCAAGTTGTGAAGCAATGTGGCTTCAGAAGTTGCTTGCATGGTTATTTGATCTAGAGTTGGATCCAACTTTGATATATTGTCATAATCAAAGTTGTGTGAATCTTTCAGAGAATCCAGTCTTCCATGAAAATTCAAAGAATATAGAGATCAAATATCATTACATCCGATACATGGTGTAGAAAGGAGCAGTGGAGCTTCGGTACATATCCACAGATGAACATATAGCAAACATTCTCACCAAGCCTCTGTCTAGAGTGAAGTATGAGTAATTAAGAGGCAAGCTTGGTGTGATGCAGAATGTCCACCCTCGTTCAAAGGGAGGTGTGTTTTTTCTCCTCTAGCAGGCTCCTCCTTTAACAAGGGTTTCCTAGATCATTCATGTGGAGTGACTAAGGGAGTAATGTGTAGCCTGACGCAAGTATTTCTTACGCCATGTGAGATGGCGAGGTGTGAATGGGACTTGTAGCATGTTCTTGGACCATGGTGTAGCATTGGGGCTATGGTCGTAGTCTTTGATAGTGGATGGGTGTGAATAAAACTAATAGGAGAGAAGAAACATCACAACATAGTCGTGGAGACTATGGCAATAGTTTTTTACTACTAGACAACATGGTAGTAGTTATGTGATACTAGTTGATTATTATATAATCTTGAAGACTATGGTGGTAGTTTTGTACTACTAGACAACATGGTAGTAGTTGTGTGCTACTAGTTGATTTCTACATAGTCGTGAAGACTATGGAAATAGTTTTGTACTACTGGACAACATGGTAGTAGTTGTGTGCTACTAGTTGATTGCTACATAGTCATGGAGACTATGGCAATAGTTTTGTACTAATGTACTGCATTCTAGTAGTTGTGTGCTACTAGTTGATTACAACATAGTCATAGAGACTATGGCGGAATTTTTAAGTTACTGATGGCATGGTGGTAGCCTTGGGGATACTAGATGATTGTAGTATAGTCATCAGAATATAGTGGTATTCATTGGACTACTAGAAGAAAAAATCTTGGTAGAATACCTCCCTAGCTAAGAGGGAGTGTTGATGTTTTGGTAGTTGCGGGAGGTATTTTCCTCCTGAAAAAACCTTTCTTAGAAGAGAAGAAGATTCCAGAAGTCAAAGGAAGACCATTTCACAATGGAAGAACACCCCAGAAGAGAATTCGACACACAGGAAAAAGAATAAAGTGAAAATAGAACCTCCGGGAAGAGAATTCGACCCACAAGAAAAGATAAAGGGGAAATGGAATTTCCCAGAGAAGAAGTTAGCCCCAACTAAAGTGACTTGAAGAATATAAATAAGAAGATGTCTTTCTCATTTGGAAACACTCACTCACTCATCTCTCACTCAAGAAGAAGGCGCTATTCTAAGGCAAGGAGAAGATGCAACTCTGCAACAACTGCAGTTCTTGGTTATTCTTGGTGGTGGTTTATCTTGTGCACTATCTCTGGGAAGAGGTGCACTGGTTTTGTATGGTGTCGATGTTGCAGTTGTTGGTGATCTACCTTTGTTGGTGCCCTAGTCTTTCATCAGGGGTTCTTCATTATCTGTTTTATCTTGTGAAGAAGATATTGTTCATGGTTTGATTATATTATCAGAAGGAATCTGTCTAAGAAAGGTTGGTTGGGTTTTTCCCCGAGTTTGGGGTTTTTCTAGGATAACTCTTGTGTCTCTTTGTGCTTGTTTATCTACTGCTTATGTATTTTAGTATATGGTTATTGAATGTTAAAATAAGATCTAAATACATTGGTAATCCTATTGCTCTGAAAAATTAAGAAATTCTAACAAAATGTACCCCAGAAGAGTTACCTCCCTTAGGCTCTTCCTAGGCCTAATACATAATAGAGACACAAGCTAAAGACTTTCCTAGATCTAAATCACACATGAAGCAATCTCTGAGATGAAAGAGTAGAGAACTTACTCTATAGTTCTATGGTTGTCCCT
Source organism: Picea sitchensis (assembly GCA_010110895.2). Taxonomy (NCBI): domain Eukaryota; kingdom Viridiplantae; phylum Streptophyta; class Pinopsida; order Pinales; family Pinaceae; genus Picea; species Picea sitchensis. The sequence continues at coordinate 160,893 of SNQJ01S0017080.1, read as the reverse complement.
ACATGGTCCTTGGTCGTTTAGTCCTTCAAAGATGTCCTTCACTTTCATGAATGTAGATCTGCACACATAAGAGCACAAAAAAACACCTCTCACAAGATCAAATGTAACATATACTAACCATTGATAGATCTAATAATATGACATAAAGACATGGAAATATTAATTCTCTATAAAGATTATAATCACCATATACAATCAATTAGAGGGGAAAATCATGTGCATCTTCTATTAATAAAGCAAAGAGATTACAACTTACAAACAAATAGCTTGATGAAGATTCTCCCATTTTCCTTTCCCAAGCTCTATAATAAATCTGACATTATAAGTTTACTTTTTCTTTTCCCTCCCCTTTTCCCATGAGAATCCCTCAATATATAGGATGAAAGATATGAGATGGTGGATAACTCTTAGACACTTCAAATAACAAGCTTCTCGAGGTCAAATTACCATAAATCCGAGCTTGATCCCATCTCGTTGTAACCATTACTAATTTGAAAGTAACAGACCCGGTCGCACCCTACATTCTTGTAGGATGCGACCATTCGTGATTTGTAAGAGAGTAAGGCACGACCATCAATTTGGGTCATGATCTGTAAAAGGACAACTTGTGACCAAGAAAAAGGATGGTGTATACACAAGGGAAAAGTGACATAACTCAGTGTTTCAACCTGATAACCTCTAGAGAATATCCATCAGGTAATTAGGTGGAAAATAATTGTATAACACATACATCAGGGGGAAACTATTATCACCTAAAAGTCACTCATAGATATATACAAGTGATTACCGGATATATTTTCAGCATAGAACACAATTATTATTTCATGTCATTAATCAACACCTCAAAAAGAGTACTAAAACAACTATACAAAGTGGGTTTTCATTCAATTACATGACTTAATCATTTGAGTTTTACATGACTCGTGTGGCTATTCCTTCGATGGGCATGCAATTACACCTGAAGTGAAATCTCAAGCAACTTTGGTGCATTAAATAAAGGCAATCCACCTAAAGTAATATTGGATTGAGGTATAGACATGTTTCACACTCCACCACCATTAAAGACCAATCCTTTAGTATATCCATGTCTTCTCAAGCACGAGGATCTACAATTCAAACTTGGACCATTCACACTTGGAGCTTGTTTTATTTGATCTTGAAAGCATCATATAAATAGGATCCATGGAAAAGAAATTGAAAGAGGAATATTTGAGTAATGTTATGTTGTTTGGATGAAAAACAAGCCCTTATTGCTTGAGAATTCATCTTAGCAATCCATGCATTCATGATTTCTTTGTGTTCTTCCCTTTGAAGAGACAAACTTCACTTATTCACTTGAGAGAGAGAGAGAGAGAGAGAAACATTCCTCCCATGGAGAGTGTGAGATTTCACCAAGATTAAGCATTCTTCCAAGATGTATCTCAAGGCTAAATCCTTCTTCATTGGCAATATAAAGAGTATCACTGCTTCCCTATTCTTAGTTTTTTACTTTTGTAGTTTGTTGTATGTTTCTTTCCTTATTTCTCATTTTCAATCTTACTCTTTTAATGGATTCACTTCACTAACAACTTTATGTCTATAGTGTGCAGATTTATCTATAGAAAATGGTGTTTTTCACTCACCCTTGTGAGGAAAACCATCCAATGGTGGTGACCAGCCAAAAATTGAACCAACCTGCATACACATTTATAATATTTCTATTAGTAAAAAAACATGAAAATCAACCAAAATAAGATAAGAAATTTGACATTAAAACAATATTTAACTCGACACGTGATACTTGGGAATGGGGTGATATGTCCATCCTAGGTGGACCTAGTTCATTGCTCTCTGAAACGATACCTGTAGAAACACAACAAAATTGTAATTGATTTCTCATAAACATCTTGCATAAACACAACAAATATCTTCTCATACATGTACATCATGCATTTATAATATCCCTTCTACAAAAAAAGAGTGTACAAAAAATTGCCATCATATTTTATGAATACTTGCAACAAGATAACTAGAAGGTTAGATTTCTCAAAAGAAGACAAGTTGACTTGATGTTTTCATATAAATTTGATTATGACGAAGTTGACTTGAGATTTATTGGAATTATTTGGTTAAAGACTAACCATGAAAGACTTTGTTATTAGGGAATTCTTAATGGACAAATAGGTGACTTTATGTAATCATTATATCAACTTGGTCATAACCAAAGGGGAAACAATAGTTTCTAAAGTGTAATGCAACATGAGGTACACTTTCATCTCTATGATATGGGTTTATTCAATATACACTTTGATAAAAATAATAACTTGGAGATTGTTTTCACTGACAAATGATGGTTCCTTTTTTTTCTTTTTTTTCTTTGGAAGATACATGCTTTGAGGTCAAGGATTGCATTGTATAACATGAAATTCCTTGGATCTAGGTGCTAGGTTGGAAGGGAATATACTTCGATAAATTCATCACTTCCTTCAATGTAGGTGATAGGTTTGAGAGGTATTTATTATGATTATTTGTCCAATACTTTCATTCAACCTCATCCCTTTTTGGCATACCAATTGTGGGCAAAATCACAATGATGATATAATCCTAGTTAATGTCTTAATTACCCTTCAAACTCACTAGTAAACCAAGTTCAATATTCTTGGCTAGATATATCCTTTGTTGTTGGCATGTGATCCTGCTACATGAAGAAGTCTCATGAGATTCAATGGAAAGTTTCTAAGCATATCTTGCACTATATTAAGGGCACCCCTCACATGGGCACTATCTACTCAACGAGTGTTGACATTTGTCTCCTTGGTTTTCTAATGCCCACTTTTGGGTGATCTTGATGAGTGGCCCTCCACCTTGGGATACTTGTACTCTCTTGGTTTTGGACCAATTTGTTGGTGTTTCAAGAGGAAATAGACTGTGTGTCTCTCCTCCAATGAATCTAAATATGATAGTGTAGCTCATGTCGAGAAGCATCTTTCTTGGATACATATTATACTTGATCAACTATATCTCACTCAAGGACCTCTTTCCACCTTATTTTGTGACAATCGGAGTACTATCGAACTTATTTTCAATCCAATGACTGATAAAAAATACAAATAAATTGAGATTTGGATGCATTAAATTTTTCATCTCCATATTCAAGGACAACTTGTGCTAGTGTTTTTACCTTTCATATATTAGCTTGATCATATGTTCATCAAATATATTTCAGAGTGCACCTTCATAGCCAATCTGTGGAAAAGTATCAATATAATTGAGATACTATTATTAGGGGGAATATGATGTATTGCAAATGATGTCTTCTCTCTCTATCTCTCCATTTAGAATAAGGGGCTCTCGAGATAATGTGGTTACTCTTCACTTGAGGTCACTTGTCAATCCATTGTATTGATTATAGATTTATGGAGCCTACCTATGGGTACCTAACTTACCCATTTATTGTACTTTCTATATTTGACTAGGTCAGTATATTCACCCTATTGGAGTTGGCGCCCTATCCCTAAAGGATGTGTTTAAATACAAATATATACTCCTCATTTGTATCATCTCATTAAAGTGAATTCATTCATTTTTTTCCTAAAAGCACCTCTAAACAATTTTCTCTACTTGTGGTTTTTCACTCTATTTGTGTGGTTGATTGTTCTTGGATGAGGATATGGTATGTGAACATGTTTCTTGTGATATATCTTGAGGGTTATTATAAATATATTGGTTTGATGATTGGATTGGTGTTTGTTGAAGATATCACTATATATATACTATCTTCTTATGATTACAACACTTAATTCATAGTAGTTTAAGAATCTATGACATGTGTTGTATTTGTTTTTTTCTGTAAATTGTCTCTACTTGTGGTCTTTTGCTCTATTTGTGTGGTTGGTTTTTCTTGGATGAAGATATGGTATGCAGATATTTTTCTTGTGATCTATATTATGGGATTTTATAAATCTGATAGTTTGATGATTGGATTAGTGTTTGTTGGAAAGTTGAGATTTTTTTTATTGTTGAAATTTTAGTTAGTTTATTTTTTTAATTTTGATTATGTTTTGTTTGTTTTAAATCATGTTTTTTATTTTAATAATGTTTTTGTTTGTTTATTAAATTTTAAATTTTAATAATGATTTTTTTATTGTTTGTTTAATTTTAATATTTTTTTAAAATTGTGATTTTTTTTTGGTTTTAATTTTTTTAAATGTTGTTTTTTATTTTTTTTATAAAAAAAATGCATTTTCACCTCTCTTTTTATTTTTTTCATTTTTTGTGTTTTAGATTTAGTGTTTTAAGGGTCATTTTTTATTTTTATTTTTATGTTTTCTAATTATCTTTTACCTTTTTTTTTAATTCATTTTTTGAATTTTTGGACGAAAAAAATTTGATTTGCAATCTTTTTCAACAAAAAATCCTTTTTTTTTTCTTAAAAAAATAATTTTATGGGTGTTTTTTTCCAACTTAATTATTTTCTTAATGTAAATTATTAATTTTTTTTATCAAGTGATCACATTTTTAGATTTAGGAGTCAATTTTTAGTGTTTTATTTGTGATGGTGCCAGTGGTCAAGGCCATAGTTTCAATTAGGTCATAGCTTTAACTCAAAAAAAAGTGGTGCTATTATTAGCATCACTTTTTGATTCGAGGATCAATTTCAGGGTTTCGTCTACAATGCCAAGGCTGCAATTTTAAACAAGTTGCAATTTTAACTACCTTCAAAAAAAGGGTGCTACAGGTAGCACCACTTTTTGAAACATGGGTAAAAATCCAACCTCTAAAAAAGCGAGAAGTCTCGACAGTTCCCGTTAAGTTGATAACTTTGTTAAGGAAGGGAGAGAACTACTAAATGTTGAAAAAGGGAATTCCAATAACCAATATTCTTATCCCTGATTCAATGTATAATCAAAGGTTGATATATAGTCCCTATGAATGTGATGTAGACACGATTAAGTTATATAATACAGACCTAGATACTTAATTAGTGACATAATTCTTAATTTATGGTTTTTGCAACATTATTGTTATAAATATGGGTTTCTCCCCTCTCATATGTATCTCTCTTATCATTTTATCAATACAACCAACTAGTTTATGGTATTTATTGGAGACATATTCTTGCATTACTCAAATTTGTAGGTGCAAGACACAAGTGGTTGTGCAAGTTCCCTCATTTTTCCTTACCTCCATCTCTTAATCTTTTTTTATATTTTAGTTATTTCCATAGTTGCAATAATTGTTCTATATTGTGTTCTTGAACACTACAAGTTGGTATCAGAGCTTCAACACATATTTTATCTTGTTGTGATTTTTTTTAAGAAACGAGAAAATTTAAAAAAAAAAAAACATGTTGAGGATAAGATCCAAATATTATGTGACAAAGGAAGAGTTGGAGGAAATTTTCATGAAGTTTATAGAAGAAAGGAGGTACTTGGTGTAAGGAAAATGATCAATATGACATGATTCTTCATTCTTCCACCAAATATTTTTTTGGGGGGGATAGGAGCATCTAAACATTAAATGAAGGCCACAATTATACCCCACAATATAACTATTGCAAAAAAGTGGAAGTTCATACTTGGCTAAGAGAGATCAAGTTAGCATTCATTGTGCAACACATGCACAATCAAACTGAGAGCATCTAGAACATGGACTGAAAACATATGACACACATTTTTAGGAAGGACCATTTTAATTCATGACTGGTATGTTCCACCATACCTATGTGTGTGGTACACCTAACAAGAAGGTCGTTGTTATTGTTGCATCAGTGGCAACAATTGGCATTGATGCATCTACAAGTGTCAAGGGTTTTCTATCTAAGCATAACAACTGCACAAATAATATAATTAGATATAGAAAAAAAAAAACATGATAAANAGAGCATCTAGAACATGGACTGAAAACATATGACACACATTTTTAGGAAGGACCATTTTAATTCATGACTGGTATGTTCCACCATACCTATGTGTGTGGTACACCTAACAAGAAGGTCGTTGTTATTGTTGCATCAGTGGCAAAAATTGGCATTGATGCATCTACAAGTGTCAAGGGTTTTCTATCTAAGCATAACAACTGCACAANAGGATGAGAATGCCTAGCCTTTCCATGTGGTTGTTGATGTTTGGACAACATTGAGAAGACATTCTTCTAGATTAATAATTAATAATATAATTATTAATTATTAAATAATATATATAATAAGTAATAATAATAATAAATAGTTATTTATTATCCAAGGGATGCATCCTTTCATGGATGGTCAACATATGTTCTCTATATATGGAACACTCATCATTGTAATAAAATATCGATTTCACATATCGTCTCATATAGAAAAATCAACATGGTATCAAAGCAGGATTGGGCTTGACTCCTTCATGGGAGGGCCTAGGAACATACAGAGAGTAGGGTAGAGTGTTGAGAGTGAGCCCTGTCTTAGTGACTACTCAATTCAATTTGAATTCCAACCTTGCAGTGAATTCTGGTTGAAAATGGGGAGTTGGGTTCTTTATGCGTCGAAAATGGAACAAGAAAAATCAATAGTTATCATGTTTACATATGGTATTGCAGGTCATGGTCTTGGTAATGTTGTTTGTTGTGGGACGTGTTACTTGGAAAGAAATGTAATGCATTCATTTTTATAAATCTGAGAAGTCTGAGAAATGCCCAAATGCGCATGCACCTTCAAAATAAACTACGGCGTACAAGGGTGTATTAATTTATTTTATTTTAATTACCTAAAGGTTACCCTAATCCAATGAACATGGATAGTTTCAACGTGGTATGAGGATTTAGTGACAACAATATTGGTAGAGAGGATAGTTTCTTTCTTTCCTTTCTGAATAACGGTTTGGGTTCGAAGCTTTTGTTTCTAAAGTTCGATTCTCACAGATGGGTTTAACTTTCCATTGCATACTGGTTACAATTTTCCATTGCAGATGTGTTTATTTGATGAGTTTTCCATTGATTACCAGTTTTAACCTTCCATTGTAGTGTGTGTATATGTACATTTTATGTGATTGTTCTAGTATATATAACATAGATTAGAGTGTATGAAAGTTCAAGGGTTTCGATTTGATCCTAGAGTCTCATATTTGATAATTATGCCTTTTTTTCTAGCTTCTTCTCACCCCACGTTCCTGACCACAACCGAAAAACATACATTACAATGATTTCAATAGTCTTTCTCGGATGTAAAATCCTTTGGGAAATACAGATCATAGTGAAAATGGCATAGCTAATCATAATGGTGATAAAATTTGAGCAAAATTGAGATGAAATTAGAATACATCCAACAAAGAATCACCAGAAGTGAATCTTCCCTGTAATGATGAACTCTCTACATCGCCACTACTATTGTGGGTTTATAGATCCATTCAAAATGTAGATATGTGTAGTTGGAAGTAGAATTTAGGGATATGTATTATTTCATATTGGGTGCAAGGGTTCTCATCTTCAGAATGAGGCAAAGCGATGGGACTTCATTAATTAGGTATGAAATTAATCAAATATGTTGAGAAGAGGTATCTTGTGGGGGACATTGGTCCCACGAGGGAACCTCGATGTGTCTTAGAGATGTTCGAGGCATCATCATGAAACATTCTCCCCGGAGGGTCCTGTGTGGTGATGCAAACCCCCCCTACCTCGACAAGGTCCGTTGACCTCCCGGTCACTGGATCTTCTCGCCCTCGAGTTGTATTAACTCTTTAATTCCCTGTTGGAATCCTACAAAAAATTATCCACAGGTCCTTATGAAACTCCACCCACGTGAAAAAGCACTGGGTGCGAGTTCCCTCCACGTGACCACTACCCGTGACCACAAGCCTAACCCAAAAGGCACTTTGTGTTTCACAATTTTGGGACTTTTGTTGCGGGTCACCCCGACTCTCCCAACCTCAGAAATCTCGACAGGGGCCTATCACTTGATAGCTCCTCCCTTATTCACCCATACATATGACCCCTTGCTATGAATTGGGGCCAAACCTTTGAGCGCGTCGCGACTTCCGAGAGCAGTTTCCTTCACACTCCCGACTCCCGAAATGTCAATATTTTGGAGTGCCAAATAAACAGTAGACACTCCTCTGGATCTGATGACCATTATGAACTCGCGAACTCGGGCCTCACGAATTCCTAGAATTCTTCCCTTTGACTTCTCTGAGTCACAAGTCAGTGAAATCCTGATCTCTTATCATGTGTCCCTTCCGATGGACGGTTCCAATGATTTCGGGACTTCGCAAATTCCACTCTCCTGTGCAACTCCAAAGGGTTTAAACCTCATGCACGTTCCTCTGGATCCAATGGTTGTTGGCCCACACACTCCTAGATCTGACGGTTGGGATATGTTTCCTCTTGCACGCTCTTCTGGGTGTCTGGACGTGGGATTCAATGGTCTAGATTTTCTCCTCTGTCAGCTGATATAATGGGTGTTGACGATCCTCCTCCCGAGCTTTCAATTTCTTCATGACTTGGGATATTTCCAACGTTTCAAAGGCCCTGACCTTTGATTCCTCTGCGAGTCCGATAAATTTGGTCTTGCCTGCGTTCTGAAGACGTTGTCTCTCCTGAGATTTGGGACTTGGAATAAGTCCACTCTTGCACACTCCTCGTGTTATCTCTTCTGAGCTTTCAACTTTCTCAGTCTCAAAGGGACTTGGCCCTTTTTCATCTTCCTTAGAAGAATTCTGGTGCTCCTGGCACACTCTGCGCTCAACCTCATGAGATTTGGAACTTAAAGCAAGTTCTTTCTGCGCGCACTCCTTGTGCTTTGACTGGTATTCAACTGGTTGTATTTCAACACTTCATCCGAGTGTTGGCCTGGTGCACTCCTTGCACAAGTCTTCCTCCAGAGTATTCAGTAACTCTGAGGCTTCTTCCTAAGTCTATGACTTCTCTGGTGTGCCCTCCTGGCATGTTCTTTCCTGAATTCAACACATAAATCAGATTTCCACTCTTTGCACTGGCTCACAGAGTCCTCAACACTCTATCATGCAACCCCTTGCATTAAGCCACAAAAGAACCTAGACTAAATTCAGAAAACCCACATATAGGAAATTCTATCTATCCTTGCAGATGGAATCTAACATACTTCTACAACATACATTTTATAAGCACATACACAGATAACATTCATAAAATAAATGGAAACACACAAAGAATCTTATGCAGGAAAAAATGCTCTTTGTATTAATCTCAGAATGCATGTTACAATGTGTACAAAAGCTCAGACTGCAACATAGTCTCGACTCTCCCTTTTCTCTTCTCTATTCTCTTCTCTATTGTGTTTTCCTATGAATCTAGATACAAATATTTTTTTACAAAAGAGGGGCTCCTCGAGCTCTTCCCTCCAAGCTACCTACTCTCATTAATTTACATTGAATTACATTCAATGTCTGTCTAGTCTGAATCGGATCTAGATCTTATCAACCTGTCAACCATTAAAGGTGACTCTATCTATAGTCTGTACAAAGGCAACGCTTTGGCTCTTCCATCCTTACAAACATTTATTTACAATTTAAAATTTTTAAATGAGAGGATTGGAGCCTCTCTCCTCCATTGAATGTGCGTTGAATGTGATGTCTAATTGGCATGTTGTTGGGTTGGAGAGATGCTCCTGCATCATACTCCACTGTTGTGAAAAATTCATGAGCTCCTTCTCATGAGCTTCCCAGCTCTGTTGAAATCCACATGGATCCAAAACTATCGTTTGGAGTTGTCCATATGCTCCACTTCCTTGATGTTCTTGTTGCTTCTTCCCTGCTGCTATGGTAGGCTTCCTTCTACTCAGATTCTCCTTGCTGGCAGTCTCATGTGCTGACCTCAACATTAGCCTTCTGATTTCTTCTATCTCCCTTTCCAGTTGTTCCAATGGCTGGCTCTCTTTATGCAGTCTTCTCCGCTACACTCCCTCCTTGTTGATGGGCAGATCAACTTGATCCCCCTTGCGATTTTCTCCATATCTTGTGGCCCTAGCTTGCCACCCTGTTGTAGAATTCAGTTCTGCAGTCTCATCACTGAGCTGCTGCTCAACTTCCTCCTCTGACAACTTGACTGTCATATCTCTTGCTGGCATATCTCCAACTTCCTCCAGTTGCTCCTTGGGATGGTATGCTTTATCTGTCTCCAACCTGATCTGTTGGATGTGATGAATTTGCACTATCACTCTTCTCTCTAGGGATTCCCACTCTTCACACATATCGACAAATTCCATGCTGTTTGCTTCCTCCTCTTCTGTAGGCTTCAATGCTGCAGTCATCTCCTGTTCAACTTCAAGGCTGAAAATTTTGAGCAATTCTGTTGAATGCTCTTCTCCTTCTGCTGGGGAAAATGTCAGTGTTTGCTCCTCTTCTTCCTATATGACAGTCACTATTGGTTGTCCTTTTTCTGTTGTTGCATCTGCAACACATGCTACGGCCTCAACTGGGCTGCTTGGTAGGAATATCTCAATTCCCCGATGATCAAAATAATCCTCTGATCCTCCTCTATCAACATTCCTTGCTGATCCAAACTCACCTCTGAGTTCATGAGACTATCAAACGGTCTAATCTCCTCTCCCTTGCCCACCTGGAAATCTGAACTTTCTTCACTGCCCACCTGGAAACCTTTGAGATAAACCATTGACCTCTTCTTATTTCCCTCTAGGCAACTTGAAATTTCCTCACTGCTCACCTGGCAGTTTCTGAGACCCTTCTCTGATATCTTCTCCTCATCATCACTCAGACTCTTCCCAGTTTCTGGCTCACAGATATGAACCATCTCCTCTTCACCTCTGAGGATTTCAACATACCTTATCCACATTATCAACAACCTTTGTTATCCTCTGGCCAACAATTTCTGAATGGGCCACTTCACCTTCTTCTTCATGGGCCACTCATACACCCAATGCACTTTAGCATCCTGCTGCATTTTAAATGAAAGCTTCTCCATTCGTGCTCTCATATCGCTGAGCTCTTGGTCCATCTCAGCCTTGATTTTCTATTGGTGGTCTTTGACTTGACCCCTCCTTTGGCCTTCAATATCCATCTTCTTCCTTTACCTGCCCTCTTGTCAAGTCGATTGTTCACTCTACAATCGAGAGCATTCCCAACTTCTCCTACAACCCATCTGGCTGTAAATTGTCTGTCACCTACATGAAAACAAGTCTCCACAGAGCATCACCACCCTGTCTTCAGCTTCTGATACCACTAATGGTATCAAAATATCTCCTTTACCTCCTTCGCCTGAAATATATAAATGAAACATCAGCTCTGATACCACATGACGCAGACCACCCCTACCTCGGTAGGGTCCGCTAACCTCCCGGTCACTGGATCTTCTCGCCCTCGAGCTGTATTAACTCTTCGATTACCTACTGGAATCCCACAAAAAAGTATACAAATGTCCTTATGAAAATCCACCCATGCGAACAAGCACTGGGTGCGAGTTCCCTCCACGTGACCACTACCCGTGACCACAAGCCTAACCCAAAAGGCACTTCGCATTTCGCTATTTCGAGACTTCTGCTGTGGGTCACCCCAACTCTCCCAACCTCCAAAATCCTGACAGGGGCCTAGCAGTTGCTAGCTCCTCCTTTATTCCCCTGTACATATGACCCCTTGCTATGACCTAGGGACAAACCTCCGAGCGCGTCGCGATTTCATGACTCGCGACTTCCAAGATCAGTTTTCTTCACACTCCTGACTCCCGAAATGCTAATATTTTGGAGCGCCAAATCAATGGCATGCGCTCCTCTAGATCTGACAACCACTATCAACTCACGAATTTGGGCCTCCCGAATTCCTAGAATTCTTCCCTTTGACTTCTCTGAGTCACAAGTTAGGGAAATGTTGATGTCTCGTCGCGTGTCCCTTCCGATGGATGGTTCCGATGATTTTGGGACTTCGCGACTTCGCAAATTCCACTCTCCTATGCAACTCCAAAGGGTTAAAACCTCATGCACATTCCTCTAGATCCAATGGTTGTTGGCCCACGTGCTCCCAGATCTAACGGCTGGGATCTGTTTCCTCTTGCACGATTTTCTGGGTGTTTGGATGTGGGATTCAATAGTGTTGATTTCCTCCTCTTTTAGCTGATCTAATGGCTTCCGACACTCCTCCTCCCAAGATTTAAATTTCTTCCTAACTTGGGAGGTTTCCAACATTTCAAAGGCCCCGACCTTTGATTCCTCTGTGAGCCCGATAAATTTGGTCTCGCCTGCGTTCTGAAGACGTTGTCTCTCCTAAGCTTTGGGACTTGGAATAAGTCCACTCTTGCACACTCCTCGTGCTATCTCTTCTGATATTTCATCTTTATCAGTCTCGAAGGGACTTGGCCCTTTTTCATCTTCCTTAGAAGAATTCTGGTGCTCCTCCTGGCACACTCTGCACTCAACCTCCTGAGCTTTGGATCTTAAATAAAGTTCTCTCTGGGCACACTCCTTGCGCTTTGACTGGTCTTCAACTGGTTGTCTTTCAACACTTCATCTGAGTGTTGTCCTAGTGCACTCCTTACATAGGTCTTCCTCTAGAGTGTTCAACAACTATGGGACTTCTTTCTGAGTCTATGAATTCTCTGGTGTGCCCTCCTGGCACGGTCTTTCCTAAATTCAACACAGAACTCAGATGTGCACTCTCTACACTGGCTCACAGAGTCCTCAACACTCTGTCATGCAACCCCTTGCATTAAGCCACAAAAGAACCCAAACTGAAATCATAAAACCCACATATAGGAAATTCTATCTATCCTTGCAGATGGAATCTAACATACTTCTACAACATACATTTTATAAGCACATACACATATGACATTCATAAAACAAATGGAAACACAAAGAATATTATGCAGGAAAAACTGCTCTTTGTATTAATATCAGAATGCATGTTACAATGTGTACAAAATCTCGAACTGCAACAGAGTCTCAGCTCTCCCTTTCCTCTTCTCTATTCTCTTCTCTATTGCGTTTTCCTATGAATCTAGATACAAATATTTTTTTTACAAAAGAGGGGCTCCTCGAGCTCTTCCCTCCAAGCTACCTACTCTCATTAATTTACATTGAATTACATTCAATGGTTGTCTAGTCTGAATCAGATCTAGATATTATCAGCCTGTCAACCATTAAAGGCGACTCTATATACAACTTGTACAAAGGAAACGCTTTGGCTCTTATAGCCTTACAAAAATTTAATTACAATTTAAAATTTTAAAATGAGAGGGTTGGAGCCTCTCTCTTCCATTGAATGTGCGTTGAATGTGTTTACTAGCTAGCGCGTTGTTGGGTTGGAGCGATTCTCCTGCATCATGTGGACTAGTAGGGGGGATGTATACTTCATTCTGACGTGCCTCAAATGGTCAAATGAAGGAAACAAGACATTGGTTTCACGAGGAAACCTAGATATGTCTTGGATGAAATTTGATCCATGAGGAAACCTTTGTGTGTCCCAGAGAATACATTGGTTCCATGAGGGAACCTCGATATGTCTTAAACATGTGTTCCACAAGGGAACCACTAGATGTCTAGTATGGACATAGTTCATGAGTGAAGCCTGAGGTTGGAAACTTCAAGATATTTGGGTCTTCAGTATACATTCATGTACCCAAGGAGAAAAGGACCAAGCTAGACCCTTCAAGCAGAAAGGGTACATTTTTGGGGTACAGTGAGTCTTCGAAGGCATACCAGATCTACATCCTTGGTCAGAAATAGATTGAGGTGAAAAAATATGTTACCTTCGAGGAGGAGGTAGCCTTTAAGAGATCTAGAGGATATCACATGGAGATTGATAGTGAGAGACATGAAGAGATGGTGCCTTATCCCCCTCACCCTCCAACAGTTCAGAGGGAGACAATTGAGCCTATTGATCTAATTGATCTCGTTGATCCTGTAGCTCTAGTTGATGTTCCCAAAAATATTGCAGTAGGTTAGAAGAGACCTGCATGGGCTCACCAGACTCTACAGGAGGAAGAAACACATGCAACTCCTTATGGTACCTTGCGAGAGAGAAAGAGACCTCAAATATATTCGTGCTATGTCACAACTATGAGACACATCATTGATTATGATCCTTCCTGTTATGAGAAGGCATCTAGTCAGCCAGTATGGAGAGATGCCATTATGGAGAAGTATCATTGCATCATGAAGAATGTTGTGTGGAATATTGTTCTGAAACCCGAGCGGAAGTCTGTAATGACTTCCAAGTTGATCTATAAGATCAAACACACAACTAATGGGAGCATTGAGAAGCAAAAAGCAATATTTGTTGATAGATGATTCTCTCAGGTGGAGGGAATAGATTATGAGGAGACATTTTCTCCCGTTGCTCGATACACTTCTATCCAAACAATTGTTTCCCTTGCAACATCCATGGGTTGGAGACTACATCAGATGTATGTGAAGATAACCTTTCTCAATGGAGAGATTGAGGAAGAAGTATATGTCGAGCAACCAGATGGTTTTTTGATACATGAGAAGGAGTATCATGTGTGCATCTTGAAGAAGGCCCTGTATGGACTCAAGCAGGCAGCTCGAGATTGGTATGCGAGGATTGATGGACACGTGATGAGTTTAGGATTCAACAAAAGTGTCACTGATTCCAACCTGTACTACAAGAATTTTAATCGTGAGTCCCTGATTTTGGTCCTCTACGTTGATGATATATTCCTCATCTATACATAGAGCCTTATTGTTGAATGCAAGTATGTGTTGGCCTCTGAGTTTGAGATGAAGGAGCTTGGTATGATGCACTACTTCTTGGGACTAGAGGTGTGGCAAAGAACTAATGAGATCTTCTTGAGTCAGGGGAAGTACACAGTTGAGATATTGAAGAAGTTTGGGATGGTGAACTGCACGCCCATGTCTACACCAATGGTGATGAATCTGAAGATACTAAGTGTGTATTATTATTATTTCGACGAGATTGATCCGACCATGTACAAACAACTGATTGGATCATTGATGTATCTAGTTAACACCAGACCAGATATTTTCTATGAAGTGAGTACACTTAGCCAGTTTATGAGTCAACCAAGACAAACACACTGGATTGCTATGAAGCTTGTGTTGAGATACCTGCAAGGCACAGTTGGACATGGTCTAAGATATACTTCCAGTATTGACATGAGATTGCAGGGATATACTGACTCTGATTAGGCAGAGAGCATAGTGGACAAGAAGAGTACCATCGGGTGTTCACTTTGGGATCTGCCATGGTTTCCTAGTGTAGCAGGAAACATAATTTTATGGATTTGAGCACCACAAAAGCATAGTACATTACATTGAATGTGGAAGTATGTGAAGTAGTGTGGCTTTGAAATATCCTTGCAGATTTATTTGGACATATGTTGTATTCCACCGTTATTCATTGTGATAACCATATTTGTGTGAAGCTCTCAGAGAATCCAGTGTTTTATGAAAAATTGAAACACTTTGAGATCAAGTGCCATTACATCCGATACATGGTGTAGATGAAGGAAATATTGGTGCATTACCTTCCTACAAATGAGCAGGTTGTTGATGTTCTTCTTTTTTTTACTTGGGGAATCAGTAGCTCGTGGTTCGATATAGGGTCGATACCCATCCACTACCACTATAACCCCAGGTGCTTCACGCAACTCGCAAGAATGGATCACAAGTAAATCAGGGTGAGAATCAAACTTGAGACCTAATTTTTACACATTTCCTTCCATTTACACGACACTTTCCAATCGGCCTACACCCGTGCGTGCTTTAAAAATTGGAGGATATGGGGGTGGGATTTGATCCACTTATGTGTGCACGGGTCACAATATTATTTAATATAATATCTCTGGGTGAAACCACATGTTTAACCACTACCTCAAGGTGCCCCTATGGCTCTAGGTTAGGCCCTCATGAGAATTGAACTTTTCCCAATGGTGAAAAACTCCTCGCTTTTTGCCATTGGATCCAACCCTTTTGGGATTAAATTTGGAGGACATGGGGTGGGATTTGATCCACTTATGTGTGCATGGGTCACGATATTATTTAACATAATAACTATGGGTGCAACCACACATTCAACCACTACCTCAAGGTGCCCCCATGGCTCCAGGTTAGGCCCTCATGGGAATTGAACCTTGCCTAATGGTGAAAAAATCATCGCTTTCCACCATTGGATCCAACCCATTTGGGCTCTGATGTTCTTACCAAACCCCTTACCAGGACAAAGTTTGAGTACTTCTGTGACAGACTTGGTGTGGTAGATAATTCATCCCTCGTTGAAAGGAAGTGTTGATGTTTGCATCTTCCTGAGACATTCTCCAGATCGTACTCTTCTATGACTGAGTTGATTTGATTTGTGAGGACACTTATCTAAGAAGGGATAAGTGGGTTTGGGCTTATAGCCTAATGTCCCTTGTGGAGAGCACATGAGGACATGTCCCTTATGGAGAGAACATTAGGACATGTCAAGGAAATTGACCTTGATGTCAAACACTATGGGGAGTTGACCCTAGTGTTTCTAGAGGGAGTAGCCTCTAGAAGTCCACATGGGAGTGACATGTGTGACAGACATTCTCCAAATCATACTCCTCTATGACTGAGTTGATTTGAGATGTGAGGACACTTATCCGAGAAGGGATAAGTGGGTTTGGGTTTATGGCCCAACATCCCTTGTGGAGAACACATGAGGACATGTCAAGGGAGTTTAACTTGATGTCACACACTATGGGGAGTTGGGCTTAGTGTTTCTAGAGGGAGTATCCTTTATAAGTCCACATGGGAGTGCTATGTGTGACATACATTCTCCAAATCATACTCCTTTGTGACTGATTTGAGTTTATCTGTGAGGATACTTATCCGAGAAGGGATAAGTGGGTTTGGGATTATATCCCAACATCCCTTGTGGAGAGCACATGAGTATACATCCCTTGTGGAGAGCATATGAGGACACGTCCCTTGTGGAGAGCACATGAGGACATGTCAAGGGAGTTTACCTTGACATCACACACTATGGGGAGTTGACCCTAGTGTTTCTAGAGGGAGTAGCCTCTAGAATTCCACATGGGAGTGCCATGTGTGATAGACCTTTTGCTACAATGTATCTAGTAAGCATTGGGTGGACCTTCTCCGAGATTGGGATCTAGACCAAGGGAGATAGGATTCATTTATCGCAAAGGTGTACTTGTGGTAAATGGGCCCATGTGTAGTCCTTCCTTGATCATGGCAAGGAATAATATGGACTTGAGGTGCTTTCCACGTGTCAATTAGCATCGGGCTGACATTCAATCACAGGGTTGTGCCTATGGTGAATGACCATGGTGTGGTATTTGTCCTAGTCATGGTGATTTGAATAGGAATGATGAAGACTCAAGATACTAGATATTATCACATGTGAACCCAGAGTGAGCCTAATCTCAAAGAGAGTCAGTTAGATCAAAGGCAGAGCTGCAAGGAGAGTTTCCCCTCGATTCAGGTGGGAGGGAGACATCTCCAAGGACTAATAGACATGTTTCATTAGTCTAGGGTGAATTTTGCATACTTCAGAGACAAACTTGGCATGATGAAAAATGTCTCCCTCGTTCAAAGGGAGTGTTGATGTTTGGACAACATCGGGAAGACATTCTTCTAGATTAATAATTAATAATATAATTATTAATTATTAAATAATATATATAATAAGTAATAATAACAATAAATAGTTATTTATTATCCAAGGGATGCATCCTTTCATGGATGGTCACCATATGTTCTCTATATATGGAACATTCATCATTGTAATAAAACTTTCACATATCATCTCATATAGAAAAATCAACAGTGGCCTCTCCTAGCTGGACTCTGTTGCAGGGCTTGAAGGCCCAACCCCTCCCCCAAAATAACCTTAAGGCCCCTCCTAGAGGGATAATGGTATGAGTGTGTTATGTTACACCAGGATACATGTCAAGGTGGAAATGGATGACTCGATTTGGTTGATGTTTTATACTATGGGAGGATGTTAAGTAGGGGGATTCTACCTAGGAGGAAAAGGACCTAGCAATGGGTAATTCCTAGAATTTTTTCTATCATGTGCAAACCCATGACCCACCCCCTATCATTCACCAATGTCTAAGTAGTTGACATGGTGACCTAAAACAAAATCATCCCATAATTTTGTAAGTAAATACATAAGCACCTCCCTATTATTGCACGAAGGTTTGGATAATATCATAAGCCACCTATCTATCCAATTGTCTAAAAATGGTTGGTATGTGCACCAGTCTATACAAATGTGTTTATTTGTGACTGATGGTTATAATATATTTATCAGGTCAACAAAAAATTTCATCAAGTCTTATTTTGAAATGTTAAGGTCTCTGACTTCGTTTTTATCTAGAACTGTCCTAAAATATTCAAATTTTATGGCCATGTAATTAGAAATGTGTGTTAAGCGGCCTTGGGAATTTACAATATAATTAACAAATATGTCTAGCGATGTGGCTAGTGCGAACCATGAGAGATCTTTGGTATTTATCAAGTATTGTATAAGGGGTCTTAGAGACCCCGTCCCTACATCAATTTCAATGTTTGTGTTTCTTGGTTTTGGATTGGGGTTTGGTGTTTCCTCATGTGGTGATGTAGATTTTGGGTTTTCTCCCGGCTCCATGTTAACCAGGTGTGTTGTAATTTAATAAAGAAAAATTATTTATTTATTATAATTTAAAGAAATTACAAAATAAACAAATAATCAAAGTCAATCAAAACACTTACCTGGAACTAATTGATGACCACATCATCAGAGTCCTACAGTGCTTGGTCAATCTCTCCTCAAATTTAGCTCCTCAATTTTCTCAATAAACCCTAAAATGTGTGGTGTGGTCTTGGTAATAATGGACTAGCTGTGACATTTTCCCAATTTAACATCATAGGAACACATGTGTGTTCTTAGGAATGTGTGTGTACTATTAGAAATGTTCACACATTCTTAAGAATTCCTACTTGACATTGATTTATTATCCTCCATGGAAGTTCATGGAACATCAAGGCTAGAATATCATGAACGTGTGCACATTTCTGAGAATAGGAGTGTGTTTGTATGTGAGCATATTCCTAGGTGCCCCATTGCCACTTTTTTGACTGTCATCTCTAAAAATATTGATGCCCATGTAGGTCACTCATTATTCTTACCTAAAATTTTAAAGTATATGCACTTAATAAACAACAAATTTATCCCATTATATGTCCATAAACATTTAAAAAAAAATATGAAGGTAAGACAATTCTCTACAAATCTTGTTTTTACTTCAAAGTGAAATTCCCAGAGAAAACATGAGTTTAGAGGGGTTGAAATTGAAGAAACAAAAAAAAAATGCAGTTTTATTCACCAAAAACAAGTAAAAGTGTTACACACCTTTTTATAATTGCAATGAAAATTATTTCAAAGGGAATAAATATAAGAAACAAAAATTGTTTCTAATATATGTGACCCAATCCAACCAACCTACAAAAATTTCAGAGGAATCCATGATAGAGCTAGATTTAGCAAAGACCACACCTCCTCCTGATGAAAAAACCATCCTCAAGCATCCTTGTGACAAACCCCAAATCTCCATCCATGCCTTATCAATTTTTGTATCTCCCCAAACCCTAAAGTTAAATGGCTACATCAATAATCACAAGCTAATTGTTTTAATCAATAACAACAACACCCATAATTTAATCATTGGTAAGTCACAAAAGAAACCCATTATTATGTTCATGCAATCCAAAATTTTCAAATCATCGTAGACAATGGAGGTATGATTAAATATGGTGGTAAGTGTGATAATGTGAAACTTTAAATGGGGGACTATTTATTCAAATCCAACATGTTTTCTATTTAAATGGGAGGTTGTGATGTAGTTCTTGGAGAAGAATGGTTATGAACATTTGGTTTGGTAACAATGGATTTCAAAAATTTATACATGAGATTCAATAAGGAGGATTACAAGTATGCCCTCAAGGATCTCCAATATAATTCCCCTAGAATTATCAACTCCTGCCATATGGAGAATCTCTTGAGAAAAAACCACTCCAATGTTATTGCCCAATTCAATGTCATCCAATTCATTGACAACCCCCCATAAGAAATTCACTTTGATTTGAAGTTGGTTTTGACTAAGAAAATAAAGTATTTCAAACACCCCATGGCTTACCTCCTTTTCATGGTGAGGACGATCATGTTATCCCACTAATTTTGAGTAGTCAAACACCCAATGTGCATACCTATCAACATCCTTTTGCACAAAATAATGAAATTGACAAGATCAATCAAAAACTATTGGAGTCAAGCATGATATGTTCTAGTACTAGCCTTACTTGTCCCCAATAGTCATGGTATTTAATAAATAATGAAATTGGAACATGTTCCCTAACTTCCTTCTCTTAATAATTTGATAGTCAAAGACAATTTTCCCATCTGAATCATTCTTAGTTCATTACTCAACTAGACCTTTTCTTTGGGTACGTACCACCAAATTAAGATGAAGAAAGTAGACTTTCCTAAGACTGCCTTATGCACACATGAAGGAAAGTTTGATTTCTTAGTTATTCCTTTTGGTCTTTTCAATTTCCCATCCATTTTTAAGAGCCTCGTGAGCAAAACAATTTCTCGAATGCAACTATGTGCTTATATCAATTGATGTTATCTTAATTTATAGCAAGACTTGGAAGCACATGTGGAGCATGTTGATAAATCCCTACAACTAATCAATGATAGATAGTTGTTCCTCAAATGATTCAAATGCACTTTTAGTGCCTCTAAAGTGGAATACTTATCTCACATAAACAATAATATAAGGGTGCAAATGGATTCCAAGAAAATTGAGGCTATAAAGGATCGGCCACACCCTAAGACTTTGAAAATATTATGTGTTTTCTTGGGAATTACAAGATATTATAAGAAGTTTATGAATAATTATGAGAAAATTGTAGCCCCATTAACCTCCTTGCTTAATAAACATTTCTTTGTGTGAAACGACATAGTAGAACAAACCTTTTTCAACTTTAAAGGAATCTGTGTATACCGCCCTAGTCATGGTAGTGCTTAATTTCATTAGGACTTTTGTATTATAATGTGATGCCTCTAAATTAGGTCTTGGGGGAATGCCAATGAAAGACAAGCACCCATTGGCATTCACGACTAAACAATTGTGTGACAAAAAAATTGGAAAGTCCATCTATGATAAAGAAATTATGGCCATCCTTCATGTCATCGACATATGGCATCTACATTTACATGGGAGGTGTTTCTAGATCAAGATAGTCCATCATAGTTTGAAGTAATTTTTGAAACAATGGTTTTCTACACAAGAGAATCATAATTGGGTCACTAAGATGTTAGGTTATGATTATGAGATCATATACAATAAGAGAAAGAAGAATGCAGTGGTCGATGATTTTCTTGGAAATATGAAGAGGAAGGATACCTCTTTTCCTTATCCTTAATAGTACCATATTGACTTGAATAGGTGTGACAAGAATGGTTGGCCAATGACATAGTGGCTCAACTCATCCAATGACTTAAGGAGGCACTAATCCCATACTGGATATACTTGGTAGTAGGATAGTTTGTGGTATAAAGGACATAGTTTTTGGTACACGATTGTTCTTTAAATAAATTATGTTAATGGAGTTTCCTTTATATCCTACCACTCCTTTTGTGAAGGAATGAAAAAGGACATCCATACTTTTATAGATAAATGTGAAGCATGTCAAAGGAGCAAGAGTGAAACAATGAATACCCTACGGGAATTGCATCAATTTCCAATCCTCGTCACTATTTAGGTTTTCATTTCCATGGATTTTATAGTGGGCCTCCCTAAATACAACAATAAATATTTCATCTTGGTGGAAGTAAATAACCTTTCCAAATATGCTCACTTTTTTGCTTTATTGCACTCATTTACACCATCAACAATTGTCCAAGTATTCATGGATTAGATTTTAAAATTACATGGAATTCCTACATCCATTGAGTTAGATAGTGATCCCAACTTCACAAATACATTATGGAAAAATTTGTTTAAAATACATGGAACACACATGAAAATGAATACAACTTATCATCCCCAAACATATGGTCAAATAGAGGTTGTCAACAAGTTCCTGGAAACTAGTTCAATGGATACCCCTTTGTTGAATGGTGGTACAATAACACTTATCATGGTGCTACAAAAATGTCACCATATGAATATATCTATGGACAAAAACCTCCCTCGATGGCTTCTTATTTACTAGACACATCCAAGGTTCATGAAGTATATCACACACTTAACACCAGAGAAACCATTTTTTGCACATATAAGAAAATTTTGGTTTTGTATTAAAATAGATGAAGGGATGAGTTGATTAACATCAACTTGAAAAATATTTTGAAGAAAGGGATCAAGTGTTTCTTCATCTATATCCTTATAAAAAAAAAATCTTAAATACAAGGGTTTTTAGAAGCTAGTGCCAAAGTTCTATGGACCCTTATCAAATCCTCCAGTACATTAGACAAATTTCATACAAATTGTCTCTTCATGTTCACTCCAAGATCCACCTAGTCTTTTGAGTGTCCTATTTGAATAAGTTCATGGGGAAAAATTACCAATTTCATACCATAATTCTCAAACTTGATGAATAAGATTCCATTTGGTCATATTCAAAGGTAGTACCAACCACAAGAGAGTGTTGACTACACCAACACATTAATCAAGAAACCATAATATAGTGGAAGGATAAGAAGACTGAAGACACCACTTGGGAACCAACAATGAATTTATATCATTTTCCTCACCTATAGCATTATTGTGGACAAAACCTCTTTTGAAGGGAAAAGAAATGCTACAACCCTACCATAAACCCCCTACTTCAGGGTACTTAGGGGTTAGTTATTTTAGCATACCCAAACACCCATTTGCATGTTGGGATGGTGGGGTACTTGGAAAATTCGTCAATTTCCCACCAATTTGGCATAATAAACACTACTCTAATATCATAATATTTTTTTCTTGTTATATGATAAAAATATTTGTGCAGTATGACAAGAAAAATCATACAATTCACATAGAAACATACAAAGTTATAACAACATATTATTAAATATCATTCACAACATTTTAGATAGTAAAATACTTAGAAATATAACACCACACGACAATGAACCACAACACTTATCTTTATCAAAAATATTCACCAATTAGTTGTGTACGAGGGACACTCCTCCCAACTATAGGCTATGTTTCACTAGCTCTGTCTACAACATGCCACCCCTGAGTTGGGCTTATGAGTCCACAAGAACAAATGAGCTCTTATGGCTATCTACATTTCCCTCACATATCCCAATACCCAAAATTTTACGGTATGTTTATACACACAACCATACCAACTCACCATATATCTTTCCTATTCAACCTGCACAACCTAGAGAAGTGGATACCCTTCATTATAATGTAATTCCTTGAGCTATCTCACCTCTTTCCTAGGCTCCAACACAGACTAGCTAGGAAATATCCTTGTCAGGAGTTACATATAGGCATCAACATCTGATCCAGATTATTTTCGAAACAAAATGAAAGAATAGATATTACAATGAAATACACACAAATATTGCCAGAAATAGAGAAATACAACAATACATGATTTCTATTCATGAAATAAATGTACAGAGACTGTAAAAATACAGAGTGAATGAACTCACAAGAATGGTGGCATCTTATCTCTGAGAAGAGATGTGATGGCTATGCTCATTCACAAGAAGATGAGTACAATGAGGTTCTAAAGGCCTTTTTACAATAAACATGAATGCCAAAACCCTAGACATCCAAAAACCTAACCCTAGGAGATGAAGCGCCAAAAGTCATGTGGGCCATGTTGGGGTAAGTTAGTACATCAACTTCTCGGGGTCATAAATTTTGCATACGATATTCGTTTTAGGCGTGTGATAGCCCATTAGAAAGGTATTTTTTAGAAATACACATTATGACATCAAACTTTAACTTGGTCAATAGTTTGATTGTGGCAAGATCAAAAAATGTTGTTTAGGGCCTCAAAACGGCCTTAGAAGTACACAAAGATGTACTGACATGAAAACTGCCAAAAAAGACAGTTGGAATAGGTGGGAGGCCACCAATATACACATGGATGTTGTGTAGGGATTCAATACAACGTTGGAAGTGCAGAACCCACAATTACAAAGAGATGTCACCATTAAAGATAAATGTGTTGAACTGAAAATTGTCAAGATGAGCCAATTGGAATTTGGAATAGGTGGGTGGCCACCAATATCCGCCTGGATCAACATCTTAATTTTCAACATGAATTTACAACCAACACAACATCCTTCTATTATAGGATTAAACAACAGGTCACTCCCTCCATATTATGATTAAAATAATGCAGAATGATGTAAATTCCCCCCAAACACAAGGAATAAGTATATATGTTCTTAACTTGCTACTTGGCACTCAAGGAATTCCACCCAAATACTTTAGTATGTGTTCCAAGGTTGATATGTCTTTAACATAAGCTAAGGTAAAGGAAATTTGGGTTACAATAAAATAAAATATTTGTTGGCTTTGGCCCCTTTGAGTCCCCTTAATCCCCTCTCACATTTATCTCTTTTGGAATCATAGCCCCCAATGTACATGTCCCTCTTGTATTGCATCAACTAATGTATTTTATTAATAATTTTGATGTACTTATTTACATAGCTTGTCCCTCGGCCATACTATTTGATTTTCAACCTTGATCATATATCTAAAACTACATTAAAAATCAGAGGATCAAAACTAGGGGTGTTACATTCCCCTCCCCCTTATTTTTTCACTTTCCCCAATTTACATCACCATATAGGTGTACATATGTATACATACTTTTACATCAAAATCTCAAAATAGCTATGGTATGTTTCCCACATTGCATCTTCCAGCTCCCATGTCATGTACTCATGGTTGTAGCAAGTCCAATGGACCTTTACCTACTCTATGGATTTGTTTCAGAGCACCTTGAATTTCTAGTCCAAGATATACATAAGCTCTACCTGAAAATCCCCTTCAAGCCCCAACTGAATCAAAGTCCAATCGATGACATGGTTAATATCATGTACATACTTTTTCAATAAAGATACATGGAATACATTATGCACATTCATGGATGAAGGTAATGCAAGCATTTATGCAACTAGACATATCCTATAGAGTATCTCAAATGATCCATGAAATATGTCTCCCAAATTTAGTGAGATCTTCTTTGGCTTCACTTTCAGAAACACATGTTTTCCCACTTGGAATTCGTTGGAAACCCCTCCTTTATCAACATAAATATTTTTATTGTCATGTGTTTCCTTCAAATTATGTTTGATCTCTTCCATCTCCCTGAGCATCTCTAGTCCAAGCACTACTATGTCTATTGGGTTTTCCTAGCTCACTGGAGTATTACACTTTCTACCATATAAAGCTTCAAATGGGGTGATTTTCAATGAAGCTTGATACCCATTTTTGTAGGCAAAATCTAGCAAATGTAAATACTATTCCCACTTGGATGGCATATCCATCACATACATCATCAACATGTCCTCAATAAATTTATCGACTCTCTCTATCTACCCATATATTTGTAGATGATATGTTTCACAACCCCTTCCAAAATTTGGAACTAAACTTGGAATTTCTATCTTACAAAATTTCCTTAGGTACTGTATGCAGCTTGAAAACTTCCTTCATGTATATGTGTGCAATGTTGGTTTCCTTATGATTCATCTTGATTGGAATAAAATGTGCATCCTTGGTCAACTTTTCCACTACCACCATTATTGAAGTGTGTTGTCTCGTTGTCTTGGGAAACTTGGTGATGAAGTTAATGGTGACCACCTCCCACTTCCACTCTGGAATTGGAAATGGTTGTAGCAAACCTATTGGGTGCCCATTCTTAGCCTTCACTATTTGGCACTCTATGCATCTAGCTACATAATCATCCACATTGTTTTTCATGCCTAGCTAAAAGTACTGGATTATTATTGTTGCAATTTTTTTATGGTAACCCAAGTGTACATCATATGGAGCATTGTGCATTTCTTTAGCACCAATTTACTTAATTCATTTCAATTAGGAACATGCACTCTATTTTTTTTCATTAATATTCCATCATCTTCTAGCTTGTATTCTTTGTACTTTGGTTGTACCTTTTCCTGTTGTAAGCCTTCTTTGACTTGTAGGTAATGTTGTTCTGTAACAATAACCTCTAAAATTCTTCTATTTAAATTTGATCTATGCATGCAAATGTTCGTATCATGCATGATATTTATCCTTCTAATGAGCACATCAACAACTTTGTTTTCTTTCCCATTGATATGATTGATGTCAAAGTCATACTCACTTAAAAATTCTATCTATATTGTTTTCTTGACATTTAAAGTTGGTTGTCCAAACAAATATTTCAAACCACTATGGTCTATCCTCAACTTAAATTTATTTCCCATCAGATAATGCATCCACATCCTCAGTGCATGAACTATGGAAGCAATCTCTAAGTCATGTGTGGCATAATTCATTTCATGTTCTTTAATTTTTCTTGACTCATAACTAATGGCATGTCCATTTTGAGTAAGGAATCCACCAAGTCCTTATTTGCATGCATCTATGCATACCACCAAATTTTCATTTAGATATACAATCTTCAAAAATGGGTGTACTAGTTAACAATTTCTTCAAAAGATGGAAACTTTATTCACACATGGAGGTCCATTCAAAATGTATCCCCTTCTTTTGCAAACAAGTGATG
The DNA here is from genome assembly GCA_010110895.2 of Picea sitchensis. NCBI lineage: Eukaryota > Viridiplantae > Streptophyta > Pinopsida > Pinales > Pinaceae > Picea > Picea sitchensis. The sequence continues at coordinate 134,204 of SNQJ01S0017080.1, read as the reverse complement.
GGATGTTAAATTTTTGAAAATCCTCCAATAAACATCTTGTAGTATCAAACTAATCCCATAAATGATTTGATCTCTGTAACATTCCTTGGTGTTGGCCATCCTTTAATGGCTTCAATATTCTTTAGATCCATTTCTGTTCCCTCATCTAAAATGATATTCCCCGAGTAGTGGATCTTCTTTTGGTAAAATGAACATTTTCTCAACTTGGCATACAACTGATGCTCCAAAGTAGTGGATCTTATTTTCGTAAAATGAACATTTTCTCAACTTTGCATACAAATAGTGCTCCCTTAACATTTGTAGCACCATCCTTAAGTGATGTTCATGTTCTTATTTTGAATTATAATAGATAAGTATGTCATCCAAGCAAACAATGACAAACTTATCCATGTAATTTATGAAAAATATCATTCATAAAAACATAAAGACAGTCGAGGTATTTTTCAATCCAAATGGCACCACCAAAAATTCATAATGCCCATATCTCATTCTATTTTTTTTTTTACAAACGTACTTATCTTTTATCCTCAGCTGATGGTACCTTGATCTCAAATCTATCTTAGAAAATACCTTTTCTCCTTTTATTTGATCGAAATATCATCAATATTGGGAAGAGGGTACCTGTTCTTCGCTATAGATTTATTTAACTACCTAAAATAAATACACAGCCTCAAGGTCCCATCTTTCTCACAAATAACATTGGTTCTCACTAAGGTGAGACACTTAGGTGTATGTACCCTTTCTTCAACAACTATTCTAGTTGCATTTGTAACTCCTTTAACTATAGTGTGCTCATTCTGTAGGGAGTCTTGGATACTAGGGAAGCTCCATGCATTAGATCAATAGTGAAATCTATATCTCTCTTTGGTGGAAAACCTGTTTTTTCCCAAATAAATCCTCAAATTCCTGCAACACTAAAAATTCTTCAAGACTTGGGATCTTATTCTTAGTTTTTGCTTCCACATGAGATCCAAACAATTGGTATCCTGTTATTAAGCATCTCTTTAGCTGTAAAGCTGAAATTTATCTTATGGAGATGGGTCTTGGTATTCCTTTCACTATTCTCTACTTCCCTTCTTCATCAAGACATGTGAAAATCTCATTGTGGAAATCTAATACAACATGATTCTTGTCCAACCAATCCATTTTGATTAGGATAACATATGATCCCAATGACATGATATTCATATATGTAACTATGTTCACTCCATTCATATCTATTGGGAATCCCTTAACAATCTCATTAATCCTTCTTTTGGTTCTAGTTTCTAGATGAACCAACCATGATATTTCAAGCTTACTCTTCTTCAAATGAAATATTTCCACTAAATTAGGATCATTGTAACTATAGCTTGCTCGTAAATCAATTAAAATAACAACGGGTTGATTGGTAATATTACCTTCTACTTCAATCATGTGGGACTAATGATTTGCATGTCAATCTTCCAAGGATGCATATATCCTTGGAATGTTTCTTCCCACATCCTCAACTATAGTAGCCTCCTAAATATTGTGCATGGTCCTCATTTTTTCTTCCTTATGAGGTCAATCTCTATGCATGTTCTCTCCTTTACATCCCCAACATTTGATTGGTGCCCTTGGTCTTTTTCCTAAATATTATTCCATCTTGGACTTACTCTTAGTTGGTTAGCTCTTCTAGTGTGCAATAGGGATAATCTTGAAGGAAGGATATTCGACTTATTTCTTTCTTTGATCCATCTTAACACTACTCTTCTTATCTCTCCAAGACTTAAGTACTATTTCATTTCTTTTTTTATGTTCATGCAAGTACATGGCCTTCCTAATGGCCTCCTCTAGAGCCTTTGGCCCATCAAATTGAATCGTATCTCTATATAAGGATGGAAGTCCATTTAAGACTCTTTATATTTTCACCTTCTCCTCCTCGATAAAACCCACATACCTCAACATATCTAAGAAATTATTTTCATACTCTTCCATGGATATATTTCCCAACTTGAGCTCAAAAAAATCTTAAATTTTTTTCTCATAGTAGTGCTCTGAAAGGTAGTGCCGCTAGAAATATCTATAACCCGATTCCAAGAGATATTATTCTCATTGATGTTCTTGAATTTATTGACAATTTCTCCCACCACATGGAAGATTTCCCTTGTACATGGTATATCACAATCCTAGCTTCCAATTTGGATGAATAGTTATGTGGATAAAATTACTTTCCGATTCCAAGCAACCATGCTTCAACCTATTCTCCATTTTTGTTCTCTCCATCAAAAGTTGGTGGCTTAAGATTCTTGATCTCCCATTGGAAACTATCCACTTCATGCCTTGTTCTTTGATTCCTAGCAAGGGACACTTTCAAGCTTCTCTGTGATTCTTTATATGGATGTGACTTCCTGGGTAAATAAGTAGGTGAGTATTGTTTCCTATGATTTCTACTAGCACTTCTTGAGATCCTAGGTCTTATATAGTTCTCCCTCCTTGCATGAGGTCTAACTTCTTCCTTGTGTCTTGAACCTAATCCATTTTTTATTTACCTCTACAATTAGTTTAGACTCTATAGCAATTGAGTATTTATATGATTATACTCTTCCTAAGCTCTTACTATCCTCTCATTATCAACCCTGTAACTATACTTCCATATTTTGACTCTTCGTAGTCTCTATCAAATCCACTAGCTCTACCCTACTTCTATGTCCATTGGATTCTATCTCCTCATTGCCTAAATTTATTTTTAGGCCTTTCACTTCCTCTATATAGCTATAGGTTCCCTGTGCATCGTCCATGTCTTTGATATTCAATCCTTTATATTTGTTGACATGTCAACCTTGCTGACATGGATGACACGTTCTTTTTGACATGGAACAGGTGTCCACTTTTCAGCAAGTGAGGAAACCATATCATCATCTTGGCCACCTGGGTGCCTCATCACCCTCTGTGCCCCTTACATTTTCCTTTTCTCTCCTTTTTCTTTTTATTTATATTTATTTATATTATTTTTGTATTTTATTGGCCCATGGGCCCCACTCGTACCCAAATATCCACTTATCATAGTCTACCATTAATGGTACATGGGGTCCCATATCCATTCACATCCATACACCTATCACTTCCCCATTGGCTGACATGATCGTCAAGGTCGTACTTTAACACTCTCCCACTAGTGCACACCTTCCCCGACCATCGATCCTAGATCGACGACTGGTAGCAATTGTGGGCCATCAACTAGTTCCCTAGTTTAATTTTCATTTGGAACCATAACCACTTGTGACAAATGGTTTTGAAAAGGGACACACAATTCCCATGTATTGGTTATAGATCCAATTGAACCGATTCCAAAACCACTTCCATTTTGGTATGTAACCACCTTTGTCGATGTGGCCAACCATGTCATCTATGGGCCCTGCCACATTCATGTCATGTCCATTAGGTCTACCTTTTTGTACCATGTTAGTCCACATCACCCTACATGTCACCACTAATGTCACTAGTATGGAAAATCCCAAAATTTTCAAAAATTCAAATTTTGTCAATAATGCCTAATTTCAAAAAATGTATGCATAGGCCACCATGAAATTCTAGTTTGATCTTATCATAATGTAATTTGACCCCACTCCTATCAATTCGACCTCCCTTAGCCAATTTTTCACTGTTTTACTCCAAAAATTGGGGCTCTTTGCTCACTTTCACCTAGTTTCACTCAATTTCACTTAATTTTCCCAAAATTTGTTTACACGAGGTTGCCATGAATTTGAAATTTTCAGCCTCCCAAGGAAAAATTCACCGTGCAATTATCAAATTTATTCCATTATTCATCACTGTGATGATTCTAAACACAATTTCAACCTAATTTTGCTGAAAATTTTGGGGTTTTCCACAAATTTTCCACAACTTCTTTAATTTCTCCATGGCCAACTCTGCAACCATATACTTGATGAAATTCATGCCTCTACATGCTTGGAAGATACTTATTTTGGGGGGTTTTAATATTGTTCGCCTCAAATACTGCATTTCTCACTGCCAATTGGGTTTAGCTTGGGTGGTTGGGAGGAAGGATTGTTATCCTCCCCACCCAGTTTCAATTCCTAAAAGTGACATTTTGAGCTCTTAAGGAGTGTATTATTATAATGGATTTGAGGCATATTTTTTACCAGCCTTGTGCCTTAAATATTCTGTGGATTACCTTGGGTATCATACTCAAAATGAGGGGAAGTACTTGGGGTTTTTCCCAAGGCTTTGTAACCTGGAAAAAAAAATACTACATTTATGGCCAATTTCCTCAAATTTTCATTCAAAAAACTTTGTCAAATCGTTTGCATGCTTACTACAAATTCTACCTCTACACTCTATTCCTGACACAAGTAGGTCTAGTGTTTGAACCAAATCTTTGATACCAATATATAGCATAACCAGCCAACCATTTTCTTCCTAGGATGGTGGGATACCTAGAAAATTCATCAATTTCCCACCAATTTGGTAGAATAAACATCGTTCTGATACCATAATATTTATGTCCTGTTGTATGATAAAAATGTCCATGTAGTATGAGAAGAAAATTCATATGATTTACACAGAAACATACAAAATTATGGCAACATATTATTACATATCATTCACAACATTCTAAATATTGAAATACATATAAATATAACACCAAAAGACAATGAAACACAACACTTATCTTGATTAGAAAGATTCACTAACTAGCTACATATAAGGGAAATTCCTCCCAACCACAAGATCTATTGCACTAGATATGTCTATAATAGACCACCCCCAAGATGAGGCTATGAGTCCACAAGAAAAAATGAGCTCCTATGGCTAGCTATCGTTCCCTCACATAGCCCAATACCCAAACTATTATGATCTTCTTACTCACATAGCCATCCCAACTCACTGTCTCACTTTCCTCTTCATCTTTCACAACCCAAATAAGTGGATCCCCTTCTCTACAACATAATTCCTTGAGCTACTCTTTCCTAGGCTCCAACACAAACTGGCTAGGAAATATCTTTGTTGGGAGTTAAGGCTAGGAATCAACATAGGTTAATTTTCAGCGTGAATTTACAACTAGCATAGCAGATTTCTATTACATGATTAAACAATAGGTTTCTCCCTCTAGATTATTGTTCAAATCATGCAAAATTTTGGACATTATGATGGATAGCTCCCCCAAACATAAGGAATAAGTATGCATGTTTTTGAATTGCCACTTGGCACTCAAGGAAGTCCACTAGCACTCAAGGAAGTCCACCCAATTACTTTAGCATGTGTCCCAAAGTTGATCTTCCTTTAACATAAGATAAGGTAAAGGAAATTTGGGTTACAATACAATAATACATTATATGTTTTTGGCCCCTTTGAGCCCCCCTTAATCCCCTCCCACATTCTTCTCTTATGTAATCATATCCCCCATGTTCATGTCCCTCTTGTATTGTAGTCAACAATGTATTTTATTAAAAAAATTGGAGTATGTATTTACATAGCTTGGTCCTTGGCCATATTGTTCAATTTTTAACATTGATCATGATGGGAAAATCATCCAGAGATTCAATGTGTAGTACAAGGCTCTTTCATGGGTTACAAGTGGTGGATTATTTTTCTTGCATTTATTTTTTATCTTGTAGTCTACATCCTGAGTATCATGCGCATCTCCTCAACTCCATCCTTTCTTTCATATTCATGCTCATACCATACTGTCTATCACAATGAGTGAGAGGAAGGGGGGAGAGAGAGGGGTAGATTTCAAAGAGAGAGAGAGGGAGGGGAGAGGAAGAGAAGGGGAGGGAGGGAGAGATCCAACAAGAGCATAAGAGAGGTCGAGGGTGAGATGGAGAGAAAGAGAGAGGGAGGGGGTAGAGAGAAAGAGGGAGGTAAAATGAGGGGAAAATAGAAAGAGGGTATCCCCCATGTTCATGTCCCTCTTGTATTGTAGTCAACAATGTATTTTATTAAAAAAATTGGAGTATGTATTTACATAGCTTGGTCCTTGGCCATATTGTTCAATTTTTAACATTGATCATGATGGGAAAATCATCCAGAGATTCAATGTGTAGTACAAGGCTCTTTCATGGGTTACAAGTGGTGGATTATTTTTCTTGCATTTATTTTTTATCTTGTAGTCTACATCCTGAGTATCATGCGCATCTCCTCAACTCCATCCTTTCTTTCATATTCATGCTCATACCATACTGTCTATCACAATGAGTGAGAGGAAGGGGGGAGAGAGAGGGGTAGATTTCAAAGAGAGAGAGAGGGGAGGGGAGAGGAAGAGAAGGGGAGGGAGGGAGAGATCCAACAAGAGCATAAGAGGTCGAGGGTGATGGAGAGAAAGAGAGAGGGAGGGTAGAGAAAGCAGGAGGTAAAATGAGGGAAAAATAGAGAGGGGAGAGAGAAGGAGAGAGAAAGAGGGAAAGAGAAAGGGAGTTATATTGATACCCAACAACTGCAGAGAGAGGGGGAGAGAGATATTGAAGAGGGAGGTAAGAGAAAGGGAGAGAGGAAAAGAGGAGATATAGTGGGATATGAGCAGGTGGGAGAGAGTTGTATATGAGGGGGAGAGAGAGAAGAGAGGGAAAGAAGGGTAGAGAGAGATATATATGTGGAGATAGGTAAATAGAGGAAGGGGGGAGAGAGAGGGAGGGGGATACAGTTATCGAGAGAGGGGAGGGGAGAGAGGGGTAGATGCAGGAGAAAAACGGGGGGTAGAGGGGGGTTGAAAAAATGAAATAGAGGGAGGGAGGGGGTGGAGGAGATGAAGTAATTAGCAGAGGAGATAAGGTGAAGGGTAGATGGGTATGGGAGAGAGGGGTAGAGAAAGTGAAATAAATAAATAAAAAAGGCATAAGAGCATGTACGCATTTCAGGAACGCGTGCACATTTTAGGAATGCATGTGCATTCTTTAGAGAACGTGTGCATTCTTAAGAGCATGTGCATTTTATTTCCAATTCAATTTTTTGGGGGGTAGGAATGAAAAATCTAGTGTACGTGTATGTTGAATTGGTTGCCTTGGATTTAGGTTTGGGTACAAACCTTATGGTTTGGTTTACAAATACATAAACTCCTCCATTTTTATGAATACCTATCTATATATCTATTTTTTACATTATTTTTCTATAGGCTACACAAATCCGTTGTCAATGAAACTACATACATAGATAGAGTGAGCTATTCAAAGTCCAAATATATATTTTAATTAATATTTTTTACTATTTAAATTGTTTTTGTCTTGACATATATTATAATCCTAAAATACATACCTCTTTTATTTATGCTATAACTTTTTATCAGCTTAAGCATTTTTAAAATAAGTTATCTATCGCACTAAAAGAGACCATAATGTTAAGAGCCCCATATCCTGCACTAACGGAAGGCATTGTAATTTCAAGGATATATTAAATTTCATAATTCAATATATATATATATATATATAATTAATATTACGATTTTTTTTAAAATACACCACACCAGAACAATGGGTTCTCTACAATTATACAAATTTCTGGAAGAAAAATCCATCGCAAAGGTACTCAACACCTATACTAAGGGAGACATATACCGTATGTTTTGATATAAAAATAACATACCTGCTAGCGGGAACCCCCTCCCCCCCCCCTTTAACTACACCAGGGTTCAATATGTATCCAGAGCGAATAACCGTCTAAAAGTCAATCAATTCTCTATACTACCCAAAACATACCAAAACTAATGTAAAGAAATCAAATGAAGAAGAGATCGGGTAACTATACCTTTGATCCCACGTCTGGTGATGATCTCCTCAAGATTGGAAGTTCCACTGACTCCACTTCTCCTCCTAACACTGACCTGCATCCAAAGATAGGCAAACAAGAACTACAAGCATGTTATTCTATCCATGAGTTAGGGTTAGATATTAAATGCTAAGTATAAATCAATAAAAATACTCAAAACACCATCATTTAGGACAGGAAAATGGGATTCTTTTATTAATCATACAAAGATTATACCTTACAATCTGTGTCGGTCATTGTTCCACGAACTTGGTCTAGGCTCCTCTTTACCATGCTCCAAGTGCACCTTGAATGAAATTATTTTATCAACCTTCTGATCACCTCTATGGAAGGGAATGGGTTGAATGGCAGAAGAAGGGGTTGATGAGGGAATGCTAAGGCTATATCTCACAAAAGCCAGCAATATCTTGGGAAAGGAGGGGAAGTGAAATTGGGTAGAGTTTCACTGTTCTTATGCTTAGATTTGAAATGAGACCCCAACACCTCCTTTTATATGACAAAAGGATGGTTATTCGGTTGGGTGACGGGCTATAACAGGTGGATTAGTTGGAAAACTTCCAATAGCCCGTAAATTTCAATGAATTCCTTGCAATTTTTTGTTTTTTGCAACTTTTGCAAGTATATGCGAGTTGTAATGGTGAAACATGCATATGTACGCAAGTTATAGTGGTGAAACAAGTGTATGTACGCAGGCTATAGTGGTGCAAGGCGTGTACATCTTCTAAAAAATGTTTTTTTAAGAAGAGCTTCTCAGCAGTGCTTTGGAAAAATATGCAAGTAAGAGGGCCAAGGCCATGTATGAATGAGTAGGGAATTTTATGGCTATAAAATGTGTCCCCTAATGTGTGAGTTCAGAAGAGCAGCTGATGGTCAAAATACATTACAATATCTTCACCAATGTATGAAATTGAGTGAGCCCGGGACCAAAGTTCGAGAGGTGCCATCTGCAAAACAACAATTGTCTCTCTGAGGCGGGCATACCCATTCTTGGGATGAACTAAATCATGGTTTCCAATCAAATACACTGCATATCCATATCATATAACTATATAAAGTGTAGATGTGAGCAATACACAGCAGATCTACATCTCAAAATCAATCAATGATATACAAGTATAGTATCCAACTTCAAGAAGCTAGTGGCACCTGATGGCTAGATATGAGGTATTCATAGCTCGAGAAACAACTTCAAGATCTTAAAAAATCAAGTAGGAGTATAATGGGAGTGTATAAATCACTACCTTGAGTTCTTTGACGGCTCGACAGGAAAAGACATGAGGATCTCGATGACCAGGAAGAGAACTTCGTCGATTTTGAATCAGGACGTGACTGGACTCTCGGGATGGATAACTCATGAAGTTAAGAGACAAATTTCAGAAAGGCTAACTCAGGTTGGGTGAAACTTCCCTTGGATAAAAGAACGAAAGATGATTAGACTCAGGAAACATGACACTGACATAAGTTCACGATATAGGAGGCAATGCAAACTCTCCATGTGTTTGGAAGAGTAACCAAATGGAGGAGGACACAACTCTATGTAGCAAGAACAACATCCTAAGGTCATACTAGATCCCAATGATTGATGAACAAACGAAAGGATGTGCTTTGTCCAAGGGCGACTTTTTGTGCTACTGAAAAAAGAATACATATTTATTGTCCCCTCTTTTTGGAATATTTGATTTTTTTGTCTTTTTCAATTTTTTAAAGAGCTTGAAAAAGAATAAAAGAATTCTACGTTACAAAGGAGGAACGAGTGTCGCAAGCAAGCATACTAGTTCCAAGTGCAAGGAACATACTATGCTCAGAGCAAGGAGACATATGCAAGAAAATGACACTCGGGGAAAATTCCTCCATGGGTCAAGGTGTCAGGTCGCAGAAACAAGAAATGCTACAAGGCTTGTGTATAAGGCATGCTTCAAAGGTTTAGTTGAGAGCAACATGGATTCGGCATTAGGCCAAAGATGCATAGATGAAAATGTGATTAAGAAAGACACAATGAGACCCCTTCCATGTAATTTTACGAGCCCAGAGAAGGTAAGCCCGGTAGTTTTTTCACATTTAGAGTTTGAAAAAAACATAAAAGAAGACTCCAAGGAGTACCTTTTTCGGAGATAGTCTAGTCGGTTCGAAAAAGGGGTAAACTTGCACCGAAAAAACATCTATTCAAAACCATTTTAATGAGTGTGACAAAGACAAGATCACTCGGAAATATTTTCAATTTTAAGGAGTCTAAAAAGAGCTTAACTATGGACTCACAGCCTTTTTCTGAGTTTAGTCTCCTTATCCCGAAAAAGTATAAAAGTTACTGAGGAGAACTCTCCCAAGGAGATGAATCTCCCGAGGCATACCTTTTTCTGCTATAATCTATAGTCTAGAAAAAGGGTTAAACTCATGCCAGTAGATGTTCTTCTGGACCAATTTAACGAGTGTGAAGGAACAAGGTCACTTGGCGATCTTTTCAATTTTAGGGATTCTGAAAAGAGATTAACTATGGACTCTATGGGGGTTCCTTTTTCATAAGTAATCTCCAAGGCCTGAAAAAGGTGATAAACCAAAACCAAGGATAATGTTCCTTTTTCGAAGATTTAGTCACTCAGGCCCGAAAAAGGGTTAAACTTACGCCTGAGAATACTCTTCTAGAGAACCGAAGTTCCTAGAGCATACCTTTATTCATGAAATTAATCATTCGGACTGAAAAATGGGTAAACTATCGTCGGATAGATGTGCCTTCAAATTTGAGTTTGGTGAGCGTGAAGGACAACAAGATCGCTCAACGATATTTTCATTTTTAGAGAGTCCAGGGGGTTACGACTCATGCATAATACTGGTTCAGGTAGAGCCCACTGCTAGGCTCAGACCAAGATTCTCTTCGATAGTCAACTTGGAAAGTATCCCAAAAGGGAAGAAAACACAAACCATAGTGTAAGTCTTCCCACGGTATAGAAATTGTAGTCATGGATTCAAGGATAGCCTCATCCGAAGGCAATTCAAAATCCTAGAAATCACGTAAACGAGAAGGGTCAACAGTCCCAAAGGGCGAAGAAAACTGACCATATTCCATATGATGATGAAGGTTATGTACAGGTTTGATAGAGTCTATCAACGAAGAATCACAAGCATGAGGGCTTGAGGATCTACAAATAGTGAGATCAGAATCAATAGGAGACTCGAGATCACTTGGACCAAGAGGGGGAAGCAAGGGCTCCCATGCCCCTATTGGATAAACCAATGGATCAATTGATGAGACCAAGTCTTGAGAAGGAAGACATGATTTCACAGGTTCCTTCTCAGAAGCAATTAAACATCGAGGATAAGATGCCACATAGTTAACCTGTGGCGAGGTAGAGTCTACGTGAACACTAGGAACATATAAAGGGGAAGCATGAGCTAACACTGAATTAGGATGGTCATTATCAAATGCCAGTTGGTCGATAGTGGCAATCCTTCCATTGTGAGGGAAATTCATCACTCGAAAGAGAGTAGACACCATAGCATTCATAGCATATACATAATCACGCTGGAGAAGCATATATAAATCTAACGGGCCTTGCACCACTATAGCATCGACAAGGAAAATATTCCCACCTAACAAGATAGGCAACTGAGAAAGAACCCCCAAATATTCACTAGGGCATCTGTCAAAATCCAACAGCTCATGCGAAGCAGACACATGCTCGAGATAACCCAAATCTTTCCAAGCCGAGGAGGACAGAATACTTGCGAAGGCTCCTTCATTTATAATACATAGGTAAATTTTATTTGAATTAACTTCAACCCTTATTTGAAAGGGTGCAGAAGAAGGAAGACAAGGCTCAACAAGGTCATTCCAATCAAAGGAAACCATCATAGGGCTTGGAGGGGGTGTGCTCTAAGTGAGTGGAATGCCCCCTTGTTCTGAAAGTACTGAACTGGAAATGCTAAGAGTGGGATCAACCGAACATTGCATCAGTGTGACCACTTTCTCAACCACTGGATGAATAGGCTGTGAGGAAATCTCAGAAGACTTAAAATCATAAGAGCTTGTAGATAGGGACCACAATCTTTGTACCTCTGGAATTCTAGGGCACATATGAGTAAGGTGATCTCCCTTGCAAACATTACAAGGGAACTTAGGCTTACGTCCTATCCATCTAGGTTTCTCAACAGATTCAATTCCCCCAACATCACTAGCAGTGGTTGGTTGCACATCTCCAACATGACTTGCATAGGTTGGTGATTGGGCGATAACATGACTCACAGAGGCTACATACCTATTGCCAGTATGACTACCAATGACTGGACTTTCCCCCCTAACATGACTTACAGGGGTTGGGTGCTTTCCCCCATCATGACTTGCAGAGGTTGGGTGTTGGTTTTCAACGTGAATTGCAGAGGTTGACAACCTATCTCCAACATGACTCACAGAGGTTGGTGATGTCTTCTTCCTATTCTTCCTCTTTCTATTTCATTTAGACTTCCGGTTACTAGTAGCTATACTTTCACCAGGGAAGGTAGAAGGAGGAGGAGAAGAATTTGTTGACAAAGGAACATCAACATGATGCCCATGACATAAGGTTCTTAAATGAGAAGCGTCATGAGCATTCGGGACATTTGGAATGGTACCCAACCAAACCGGTAGTCCTACATTCAACCCAACAATGTACAAAGTGGCCATCAAAGGGACACCAACATTTCCAAAGAAAGGAAAAGAACAAGAATATCCTTGTGAAGGGGTTCCTTGGTTGGTATCATCAATAACTTTAGCCATGAATATATTATACACAGGTTCTCCCCTTGTGGGATCGTTCAAGTCCGTAAAAGTCTCACACACTGACTCCGGAGAACCAGTGTTCTAAAAAGCAATGCTTATAAAGAGGTAGCTCCAC
>SNQJ01S0017080.1:108306-121583 GCA_010110895.2 Picea sitchensis | reverse complement strand
TCAATAACTTTAGCCATGAATATATTATACACAGGTTCTCCCCTTGTGGGATCGTTCAAGTCCGTAAAAGTCTCACACACTGACTCCGGAGAACCAGTGTTCTAAAAAGCAATGCTTATAAAGAGGTAGCTCCACGTTTCTAAGCGGAAGACCGAAAATTCCCCACGACCAACAGAGTGGGAGGTCAACCACCTTAGGTCAAAGACCCAAAGAAATGAATTACTAACTCACTATGGAAAACTAGAGAGCATAGAGCACACACTAAAAGTTCCTAAAGGAAAATCAAGCAGATGACTAACTAGTGGGAAGGACAGTTACGCCAATCGACACTAGAGAAACTAATCGATGTAAGTCAAAATCAAACATGGAATCACCCTCCAGGTATACTCTGTGAAGCACAATCCGACGTCTGCCCCAGGTACCATGGTATACCCCTGCAATCACCCGTGTAAGTCCCTAGAATATGGGCAACTAGGTTTCCAGCTCGCAGTCAGTCACCAGGTGAGTACAATCGACAGTCGAGTGGATCGCAATGAGAAGGATAACAAGTTTGAAGCCTATCAAGGGTCTCGAAAGAAAATGGTCTGGAAGACAACAGAGGATCTCGAACGGATTAGAGGTCTACAAAGCTCCATAGGCAAATGCAGTTGGTATTAATCCCGAGACAGACCCTCAATATGTGTTCCCCACTATGTTCAGTCCAACTTTGGAGGGGTTATCTTCGTCTCCTTTCCTCACGTGACCTCATGTTTATCCCCTGTGTTAGAGGGGGGTCCCGGATAATTTTTACGACACTAGACTTAAGCACTCCCTAACTCAGAATCCAATGTTTGATTTAACGGCCTTGAAGAGTTTCCTCTCCAACCTAATTCAAGGCCCTAAAACCCTAAACTATTTTGTTGACCCTACAAACAGAAAATTCTAGTGTAAATTAGATTAAGCGTTATTTTTTAAGTCTTGATTTACTCACAAGGTACGGTAGTGAAACTGATGTTGTTAATACTCTTGCAAAAATGAAACTTATAAGAACACTGGCAAAGAAATATTATCTTTCTTATTTTTCTTTTGAAATACTTTCAAGATGAGAAGAAAACACAACACTATGCTAATTTCTTTTTCTTTTTCAAATAACAATGCAAAGCAAATGCAAAGAAATAAAGAGACCTAACAAACTAGGTTTTTTTTATATATTTTCTTCCAATCAGAGCAGAACTAACAAAATATTCCAAAAGAAATTGATGAATACACAAGAAGATTCTTAAAATTCAAGCTAAAAATGCTAGGAAACAAGTAAAATGAAACCTATACCCAAGCTATGGCCACAAACAAAGACTTTGCAATGATCCAAGAAAGCCCTGAGAAGTGCGAACTTCAATTAGGAAAGAGGCAAACTCCCCCTTTTTCAAAAAAAAATCATGAAACAAAGACGCAGGTTGTTGCATCAGCAGCCTGCGTATGTACGCGGGTTGTTTACTTTGTAGAGTGCATATGTATGTGGGCTGACCCAAGACAGGGTGCATACACCTCTGTGTCTTTTCAAAAAATGAAAAGACCATGTAGTCTTACAGGGCAGGGACAACTAGTATGCACCCTGGAGGTGACCAGAATCCCTTGATAGACTCAACAAACTTGAAAGAAACTTGAAAGGAAAACAAACCAATCAAACAACCCCTAAAAAACCCTAGAGAGATCCCCAGTATGGTCTCCAGTTCTGCTAGTGGGAAAAACCCCCCTTTAACTACACCAGGGTTCAATATGTAGACATAGCGAATAACCGTCTAAAAGTCAATCAATTCTCTATACTACCCCAAACATACCAAAACTAATGTAAAGAAAGCAAATGAAGAAGAGATTGGGTAACTATACCTTTGATCCCACGTCTGGTGATGATCTCCTGAAGCTTGGAAGTTCCATTGACTGCACATCTCCTCCTAAGGCTGGCCTGCATCCAAAGATAGGAAAACAAGAACTGCAAGTATGCTATTCTATCCATGAGTTAGGTTTAGATATTAAATGCTAAGTATAAATCAATAAAAATACTCAAAACACCATCATTTGGGACAGGAAAATGTGATTCTTTTATTCATCATTCAAAGATTATACCTTACGATCTGTGTCAGCCATCGTTCTGCGGACCTTGTCTGGGATCCTCTTTACCATGTTCCAATTTCACCTTGAATGAATGTCTTCTCTCAACCTTATGATCACCTCTATGGAAAGGAATGGGTTGAATGGAGGAAGAAGGGGTTGATGAGGGAATGCTAAGGCAATATCTCACAAAAGGCAACAATATCTTGGGCAAGGAGGGGAAGTGAAATTGGGCAAAGTTTCACTATTCTTATGCTTAGATTTGAAATGAGACCCCAACACCTCCTTTTATATGACAAAAGGATGGCTATTTGGTTGGGTGATGGGCTATAGCAAGTGGATTAGTTGGGAAACTTCCAATAGCCCGTAAATTTCAACGAATTCCTTGCAACTTTTTATTTGTTGCAACTTTTGCAAGTATACGTGGGTTGTAATGGTGTAGCATGCATATGTACGCAAGCTATAGTGGTGCAACAAGCGTATGTACGTGGGATGTAATGGTGCAGGGCACGTACATCTTCTAAAAAATGTTTTTTTAAGAAGAGCTTCTCAACAATACTTTGGAAAAATATGCAAGTAAGAGGGCCAAAGCCATGTATACATGAGTAGGGCATTTTAGGGCTATAACAATACCATTGTTAGAAAAACACAAATTTCACATAGTTATTCACAATTTCTATTAAAAAAAATTATATATTTGAAAAGCTAATTCAATTTCCTACATTTCATATTTTTACACCATATTGAAATTCATTATAAATGTACCTTGAATAATCTCTCCAAGTTAACAAATTGTTGTTATTCCATGTTTGCATTGCCACTAACGCATCATGAGAGACCATCATTAGCATGTAAATTCCCTCATATATATACAATTACATTAAAAATCAAGGGAACAAAACTAGGGTGTTATAGTTATTTAATGTACAAGGCCATCTTCTTTGAATCACAGGGGATTCACCTTGTTGACCAGTATCTTTTCATGTTCATTCATAAAGGGGGTTTTTAAATTGTGGAAAATAAAGTCAATATATTGTAGGTATTGGGGGGATGGAGGGTATCAAGGGGTTTATAACTATTGGGTGGTATAAAAATGGATATGTGGTAAAAATAGGGGGTTTTCTTATATTGAAAAGATGTATTGGGAGGGGGGTTCAACAAAATGATTTTGGGAGGTATTTATCAATATCTGGTGAAATTACGGGTATTCTTTAATATCCCATGAGTGCACATGATATGCCACAAGTTCACTGAGTGAATACCCCATGCTTTGAATAAGGCCCATTAGGTAGTTAGTGGGTAGTTACTCGTTGTAAAAATGTCATGTTTATTATATAAGGTCCATTAGGTGGTTGGTTCTCATTAATGATGAGACCACACGTAATTAGGGTTTTTGTAGTTAGAAACTATTTACAGAGCTAGAGGGATAGAAGTTTGTATAATGTTTTGTAAGTGTTATCGTTGTATTGGAGATATTTTCATTTTGAGGTTGCCCCCTTGTTGAGGAGGCCTTCTAGGCCATTGTTGACACAGGGGCAGACCCAGGGTTCAACACTTCAACAACTCACCAACAAAACCCTAACTACCAACCCTTTTGGCAACACCTGCGAAGCAGATGCAGTCTCACCCGAGGTAGAGGCAGGGGGGATTACAGGACTCAAGTGTCTGTAACCAAGATGGGACACAAATTGGTTATTACAACACTTTGAAAATTACTTTAACAACACTTAGAAGATGATATGCATTAGTTCATTAGCCTTTATTAGCATCGCAGAACAAACCCTACTATAGATCAACGCAGTAACAACCAAGAGTAAGTACTTCAACCACTTAGCACACAACACGGAGTTAGATCTAACATTCATTCATCCTTAACACATGTGAATCACTAAGAAACATCAGATCTATCCATCATACATACTAAAAGCACTAAGCAGATAAATGACAAACACAACACAAAGCACATCAAAGACACAAGATATATGTGGTTCACCCCAATGTGGGGCTACATCCACCAACTGCTTCTTCTTCTCTATTATTCTTCAATCTCTTACATTCATCCACTCCTGTGCACTAAGCCACAGAGCCAAGCTTCATCGAGGACATGAGATTTGCACACTGAGCACCAGATCCTCCTTCCCAAAATCAGGTCAAGGCACAAAGCCAACTCCTCTATCGAGCACAGAGCCTTACAAACACATTATGTTGCACAAAGCACACATAACTACTTGCACTTAGCTACTTAGACTTTGTTTTCTAAGTCGCTTACATCGCTTCTCTTCGCTACTTCTACCTTACAATATTACTTATTTATACTTTTACAATAAGGACTAATCATGGGTAAACCCATGGGTCGACATCCCATAACCCATTACAAAAACCCTAAGGAATCCCTTGTTGGGTCCACAAAGCCTACAAAACAAGTGAGATATACGATCTTAGCTTTGCCTAGGCGCTCCTTCCTCGATCACTTCATCAAAGTCAAAAAAGTGGTCAAACATGACCAATATTTCCTCAAAACATGGTCGAGGGCCACCAGGCCCCCAACACTCACCTGTGACTCGTCCCGAGTCACTTAGGTCTGGGCAACGCTGCTTCGAAGGCCTAGAGTTTCATTCGAGCGACCTCAACTTGCTGCTTCGCCTGAGCCTCCTGCTCAATGAGTTATTGGATCATTTTCTCTATAGTAGGCCCTTCCAAGCATTGTTCCACTGTTGCAACCACTTGGTCTAGTTGTGAGCCTTTTCCTTCAATCTCTTCAAACACCTTGCAGGCTTCATCATGCACAAGTTGTAACTTCTACGCAACTTCCATTACCCCGCCATGGATGGTAGTAATATGTTGTTGTACCGCGCATTGTTCCTGAGATATCTTCATTCTTTCTACCGCAGTGAGTAGCTTCATCTGCGCTTAAACTGTCAGTGTTTGTTGTTGCGCCTCCTCTAACTGCGCTTCTAGTTTCCTTAAATCTAAATCTTCTGTGAGGCGTTCATAAGTCTGAATGCTTTTGTCGCTCAACTATTTGCATTATGAGGCGAGGGCTCTGATCCTTCCAACTACATTCTTAGCAGCCTCCTTCCTCTGGTCACGCACTTCCTGCGGATTACTCGGTACTGCTTGAATCTCCAACTTTGTTATCCTTGCTTGAAGTTGTTTGATGACCTCAACGAGCTTCACCACTTGAACCTCGACTGAATCATGTTCCTCCTATTCCAAGTCTGGCATAGAGAGAAATGCTTTTCTCACTGCTTCTTTGACCATAGTCTGCTCTACAAGTGGTTGGTCCTTTTCTCTCTGTATCTTCGTTTTGTCTTCCTTGAGCATCGCTCGAAACTCATATTTCTCATTTTCATAAGCGGTTACACAGTACCGCGCAACTCATAGTTTCTCTAAGACTTCCTCTTTCTCTTTCTTCAGGGCTTTTGTAGCCTTCTCCTTTTCGTCTTGGACTCTTTGAATTCGAGCCTCTGTTGCATCTACTAATCTTCTCGATTGGGTGGGCTCATCCCCCAATTCTGCAACCTGTGACAAAGAAGGCGCAGTAGGTACTGCGCGAATAGCTTATTGTATTTCCTTCAGCTCCTTCTCAACCCTTTCATACAACTCTTCCTGCTTTTCTCCATATCTCTGCAAGATATCTTCAGATGCATCCTCCATTTCTCTATGGACTAGACTGACATCATCCTCTGTGAGCGTGGCCTCTAGCTTGGGCTTGTTGGCACAGGTCTTGTTTCTTACTGAGGGTTTCTTCGGATAAACCTTCCTCTTCTATGGATTTATTGTTTCAGTAAGGGGATATTTCGGCAGTGTAGCTTTGCCTTCTCCTTGCTTTTATCTTTCTTCCCCTTCTCCTTATCCATCTACTTGGTCTTATCCTCCTCCTCCTCCTCCTCCTATGGGCGAGCCAGATCCACTTTCTTCCGAGGCATTATCCTCCTCATCAGTCTCTATGTTCTGAACTTCCTCCTTTTTCTTCTTATTCTTCACATTCGACTGTCTTGCATGCTCAAATCAGGTGACCAAGGGGCTTCCTATAATTTCAGTGTCGGAGAGTTTAGCATCAGCGACAGGTGTCTGAAATTCTTCTGGCCATTCCTTCGTGATATGCTCCATGTCTTCGTTTGTCAACATGTAATAATATTGTAGCTCCTCCTTGCTCCCATCTCTGTGCGCAATTATATATATATATAATGTGGATCTGCACGGAACTTGGCTATCGGTCTGTACTGGTGTAAGTTGTGCGGTGTCATGCGTGGGAACGACTCAATGGCAACCTTCAGTTGCTGATAGTACACATGGAACATGACGTTCGACTTCCATTGCTTCGACATGTCATTATTGTACCACAAGGTTGAGAACCTCACATCCAACGGCTCCGACGGTTCAATATCCGGGAAGGTGGCTCCTTCCATCATTTTCCAAGCAACAAATGAAATCAGTACAAGAAGCCAGCTAAAGTGGAACTCATATCCCTGATCCTGAACTTCGCGGCATTCTTTCTCAAGCTCGTTGACGAGGTAACTCACCCAATTCATCCACATTCCCTCCACGCATTTTCCTGCGAGGTCCACTATGAACCCAGTGACTTGTGTGGGGCAATTCTTTATTACAATATTTTCAGCTATGATTTGGAAAGCAAGATGCATTGTGCAATATTGGATAGAGGCTACCTTGTAGCCTCTTTTTCCCTTCTCAACTTCGTCATAATCCTTCTTGATGCGTTGTACCAGGGAACGATCTAAGGTCTTCCCTAGGTAAATTTGTTGAGGGTCGGTTCCCTGCATGCTCAATCCTATAATCTGGTGGATCAGCGTTGGATCCACAGTAATCCTCCTGTCGAGCCACAGGTATACGCCATGGTAGCACGACAGGAGGAGTTTAACGCAAGCGTTAACCTCCTGGTGTCGGCCAAAATGAGGGATCTTCATCACATTAAGTATCATGGAATGCACTAGCTCTTTAATCCATGGTTGGGAGACCAGGCGAGGCTTCTTCCGAGTGGTCTTCGTCAAGTATCTACAAGGTGAGAACGTGGCATAGTTCTTTTTGTCTCCAAGGTTGAAATCATTGTTCTTCAGTAGAGGGAACTTCCCCAACTGACTCCCAACTACGTGTATTCCTTTCGGGATGTACGCGGTGATCAAAGTGTACTCGAAGTCCCATAGGATGATGTCATGGTTAACCACGCCAGCCAAAGGAGGGATATAATCTGGTAAGATCGACGAGATCTGCTTCGCATTAGCCAGATCGCCTCGATGCTTACTTCGTTGCTCAATCGCAGGGTTGACACAACTCGAACGACGTCCAGAAAAAGGGGAATCCTGGAGTCCCCTGGTCGAAGATGCATGTACTCCTTCAGACATAGCTTTATCATCCATAAAATTCTTAAGAACCTCCTCGACGGACTTCTCTAACTCAGTGTTCTCATCCGACATTCTTACTGTTAAGAAGACGGGTCGAGGTAGGCGAACAGACATGCAAGGTAGAAAATGGACAACGACGTCTAGTTTCTAATAACACAGCTCGACACACAATCAATTCTCTTCTTGTCTCAGTTACTCACGGGGAGAAAAAAGTGGTCCCGACGCAGCGTCCGACGGGTTAAATAAGCGAGCATCGTAACAGATTCTTCCAACGAGCAGGCATGTTTCCATCAATGTGAATCTGTCTGTTATGGCACGGTCCCAGCATCCCAAACACAGTCTATTCACCCATAAATGCATTTCCTAGCCATTCTGGAGTGTCGTTCTAACGATCAAGGTGCCTCCAATGGTCATATAGCTTCATCAGGGCGAAGTCCCATTCTGCACGGTTCTACTATTCTGGCGAGGTTCAAATCCTCCAAACCTGCCTCCTGCGAAATCTTCCATTTTTTCTATGTAACTTCCTGTAGCTTTTCCAACTTGGATTTCTTCTTACTGAGCTTCCTTTCCTTCTTTCCTGTGATATGAGTCTCCCTAATTGTTTCTAGATTTATCTTTCCATTATTATTCTTATCTTCTCCTGGCGTAGTGACTTCGCATTGTTGATGTGCTTCCAAGGGGTTTCTTTCTTGCATGGATAGGTCCTTCAAATATTCTTGCGTTCTTTCGACTTCGACAGCTAAATCTCCTGCCTTCTGCTACTTCGACTTAACTTCTCTTTCTTTTATTGGTCGATATATCTTTCTAGATATGAAATCCCTTAGTTATTGCTTTTTATTTTTTGTATCTTCTTCCTCTACTTTCCTTCTGATTTGATCTTTTTCAATCCAAGTTTTTCCTAACAAGAGTGGGAAAGGGGTGTTGTTCTCAACAAACTTAATGACTTCAAATTCCTCTTCAATCGATGTTCCATGGATGACAATAGGTAAATTGGTAACTCTTCCACATAGGGTTATCATATTTCCTTTAAACAAGCCTATCCTTCCCAATGAAGGTATCACGGTAGGCTCTCCCAAAATTTCCCAAGTGCCTTTTGTCATATTATTCACTTGTGTTTATTCATCCAACACACAGTCTATGTCAAAGTCTCCTATTCTTGTACTTATGTGTTGTTTTACCTTCAAGATCTCCGGTAAACTGGCATCTTTGTGATCATTCATCGTTTCTTTCAACTGTGATAGCATAGTTTGAGCTTTCTCTGATTAATTCTCTTGATGATTCTCTAACATGCTCTTAGTCTCTAGACTTTTGTTTTCTTGTCTCATGTTCATCCTTTCAACTTTAGAAATCATCCTTGGACAATCCTCAACCTCATGACCCACAGTTTTACAACAAAGACAAATAGGACTTGTACCACGGAATTCCTTAGCAAGATGTCCCGGTCTTCTACAGTTATAACATAGTGTCAATCCTCTCTTTATTCTATTCATTCCCCAACCTCTCCTATAATTCACACTAGGATCACATTGTTGTTCCTGCAATCTGCAAAAATTCTTTCTAGGTTCCTGCATCCACTTATTAGTCCAAAAAGTCTTTCTATGCATAGGAATAACATATCTTTCTCTATTTCTATCAAATTTATTCAAATCAACTCTTTCTTCCAATTGTACCCTAGCTTTCAGACTAGGACATAATCTATTAAACAGACCTAAATTCGTGCTTTTGAAATAAAAACTTTCACTTATCTTACTCTATCAAAGCACAAAAGATTTACCTCTTTTAAGATCTTACCTCTTTTCTTCAGATCGGGTTTCTTTCTTAGCACAGAGCTTCACAAGTCAAGTAGAATACTACGCATTACAACAACAGATCTATGTACAGAGCTTCTCTTTTCTTTACTTCAGTTCCCAGCAATCACAATTTCAGGTCCCATCAACGGAACCATTTGTTGGCACAGGGGTAGACCTAGGGTTCAACGCTTCAACAACGCACCAACAAAACCTTAACTACCGACCCTTTCAACAACACCTACGAAGCAGATGCAGTCTCACCCGAGGTAGAGGCAGGGGGGTTACAGGACTCAGGTGTCTGTAACCAAGCTGGGACATAGATCTTTGATTACAACACTTCACAAAGTACTTTAGCAACACTTAGAAGATGATATGCATTAGTTCATTAGCCTTTATTAACGTCGTAGAACAAACCCTACTATAGATCAGCGCAGTAACAACAAAGAGTAAGTACTTCAACCACTTAGCACACAACATAGAGTTAGATCTAACATTCATTCATCCTTAACACATGTGAAGCACTAAGCAACATCATATATATCCATGATACATACTAAAAGCACTAAGCAGATAAATGAAAAACACAGCACAAAGCACATCAAAGACACTGGATATACATGGTTCACCCCAGTGTGGGGATACATCCACCAACTACTTCTTCTTCTCTATTATTCTTAAATCTCTTACATTCATCCACTCATGTGCACTAAGCCACAAAGCCAAGCTTCGTCGAGGACAGGAGATCTGTGCATTGAGCATCAGATCCTCCTTCCCAAAATCAGGTCAAGACACAAATCCAACTCCTCTATCGAGCACAGAGCCTTACAAACATATTTGTTTGCACAAAGCACATAGAACTACTTGCACTTAGCTACTTAGACTTCGCTTTCTAAGTCTCTTACATCGCTTCTCTTCGCTACTTCTACCTTACAATCTTACTTATTTATACTTTTACAATAAGGCCTAATCATGGGTAAACCCATGGGCCGACATCCCATAACCCATTACAAAAACCCTAAGGAAACCCTTGTTGGGTCCACAAATCCCACAAAACAAGTGAGATCCACGATCTCAGCTTCGCCTGGGCGCTCCTTCCTCGATCACTACGTCGAAGTCCAAAAAGTGGTCAAACCTAACCAAGATTTCCTCAAAACTTGGTCGAGGGCCAACAACCATGTAAATGTCATCATACATTAACCTAAGTATAAGAATGCATAAGAACCTCTATAATAAATTCATAAAGAGAACATAATGAATGATTAGTTGGAGCAGGTACAACCGCTCCAACCATCTCTCTATTGTACAAATACCCAAGAAGACAGAATAAAGACTCGAATGGATATCCTTCCCTAAATTATCTCTTCTTTGTTGAGTTGTGTGTGTTCTTGATGTGCTTCACAATGTAGTCTCCCCTTGATTGCATCCTCTGATTGCGTAGACTACAACACCCCTCAAAGAGGCTAGTGAACATTGCTCTCTCTTTCTAGATTATTTGTACAAGTTTTATATTTAACAAATATAACATTATTGTCTCTCCTATTTAATTTTCTACTATTATGGTTTTTAAATGTTGCTCCATTTTTACTAATTAAATACATTTAAAAAAATAATAATTTATAAAACACTCCAACTTATCACTAAATTATATTATAATAAACTTATACTAAATTTATTTTTAAAGACTTATTATATATCAATAAGAGTCTATGTTTTCAATAAGTATTTGAAAACTTAGTACTACATCTACTACTTTAACCAACCAGGGAAGCATACTTATTGAACATTCAATTTACAACTAAATCATATTTCAATATCTAGTATTGTTTAATAATGTTAGGTACATGGAAAAGCTCTTATAAATGGAATTCTTAAACAATTTTATTTTTAATGATTAATTTATATGTTCCATGGGATCATTTAATCTTTATATCAAATATATTATTTGAGATTATGTTTATATTTTGCTTAATTGTTTTTTTTTTTAAATTATGTTTCAATTTTTTTATAAAGTTATTAAAAAAGCAAAAATTAAGTATAAATGAATATAAATTGTTTATGAACACAACTTATCATCACCAAATATATGGTTAAATAGAGGTGCTCAACAAATGCTTGGAAATTGGTTCAATGGCTACCCCTTGTTGAATGGTGGTACAATACCACTTATCGTGGTTCTTTATGAAAATGTCACCATATGAAGCTATATATGGCCAAAAACCTCCCTCAATGGCTTCTTATTTACTAGGCACATTCAAGGTTCAAGAAGTAGATCACACACTTAACACCAGAGAAACCATTGTTTACAAATATAAGGACAATTTAGTTTCGTCTTAAAATAGATGAAGCGACAAGATGACTAGCATCACTTTGAGCATTCTTTTGAAGAAAGGGATTAAGTGTTTCTTCATCTCTATCCCTATAAGAAAACCTCTCTCAAATACAAGGGTCGTCAGAAGCTAGTGCCAAATTTCTATGGACCCTTATTGAATCCTCTAGTACATTGGATAAATTTCCTACAAATTATCTCTTCATGTTCACTCAAAGATCCATCCAGTCTTTTGAGTGTCCTATTTGAAGAAGGTCGTGTTGTCGAATTACCAATTTCATACCAACCTTCTCAAACTTGATGAAGAAGGTCCCATTTGGTCACAGTCAAAGGTAGTACCAACCACACGAGAGTGTTGACTACACCAACGCATTATTCAAGAAACCCTAATACAGTGGAAGGAGAAGAAGCATGAAGACACCACCTAGGAAACCAACAATGATTTTATAGCCTTTTCCTTGACTCTAACATTTTTTAGGAAAAAAATTATTTTGAAGGGAAAGGACATGCTACAACCCTACCTTAAACCCCCTACTTTGGGATACTTATGGGTTGGTTATTGTATCATACCCATTTTCATGATGGGACGGTGGGGTACTTGGAAAATTCCTCAATTTCCCACCAATTCGGCATAATAAACTTCACTTTAATACCATAATATTAATTACTTGTTATATGATAAACAAATTCATGCAGTATGAGAAGAAAACTCATACAATTCGCATAGAAACATACAAAAATTATAACAACATATTGGTATATATCATTCACAACACTTTAGATAGTAAACTACATCGAAATATAACACCACAAGACAATGAATGACAACACTTATCTTTATAAAAAATATTCACCAATTGGTTGTGTATGAGGGACATTCCTCCCAACTGTAGGATGTTTTGCACTATCTCTATCTACAATAGGCCACCCCTGAGCTGGGGCTATGAGTCCACAAGGAAAAATGAGCTCTTATGGCTAGCTACAGTTCCCTCACATATCCCAATACCCAAAATGTTACGGTTTACTCACTCACACATCCATCCCAACTCATCATATCTCTTTCCTATTAAGCCTACCTAACCTAGAGAAGTGAATATCCTTCTCTATAATGTGATTCCTCGGGCTATCCCACCTCTTTCCTAGGCCCCAGCATAGACTAGCCATGAAATATATTTTCTAGGAGTTGCATATAGGCATCACCAACCTAATTTTCATCATGAATTTACAACGAGCATAACATCCTTCTATTATAGTATTAAACAACAAGTCACTCCCTCCATATTACAATTAAAATCATGCAAAATGATGGAAAACTCCCCCAAACACAAGGAATAAGTACGCATTTTTTAACTTGCTACTTGGAACTCAAGGAAGTCCACCCAACTACTTTAGCATGCATTCCAAGGTTGATATGAATTTAACAAAAGCTAAGGTAAAGGAAATTTGGGTTACATTAAAATAAAATATATGTTGGCTTTGGCCCCTTTGAGCCCCCTTAAGTCCCTCTCACATTTATCTCTTATGGAATCATTAGCCCCTAATGTACATGTCCCTCTTGTATTGCATCTAGTAGCATATTTTATTAATAATTTTGACGTACTTATTTATATAGTTTGGCCCTTGGCCACATTGTTTGATTTTCAACCTTGATCATATATCTAAAATTACATTACAAATCAAGGGATCAAAACTGGGGTGTTACATTGCACC
>SNQJ01S0017080.1:63130-108268 GCA_010110895.2 Picea sitchensis | reverse complement strand
TTTTTTTTTTCATTTTCCCTGATGCACATCACCATCTCAAAATAGTTGTTGAGCCACTATTTTGACATACTTTACACTATCATTTGGCCCTCCTTTTGACTACTTTGTCTCCCATTCATATACCTATTTTTTATTCCTCTTATCACATTTCCTCGTGTTTTTTTAAGCTAAGTGTTAGTGCAAGCTTAAAGTTGTTTATTATCATAATTTCCTTTGTTTTTTATGAATTAGATAGGATTTGGACTCATCTTACTATTGACAGATATTCCTAGTTCAGTTCATGTGACCAACCTTCGCGGTTGGCATACCTACGCAACCCCAGATGACATTCTAGAACATGGGTTTTCTTATTGACCCCTTCAACATGGATACTTGTTATTCAAAATGTGCCCAAGTCGATTCCATGAGCTTCCAGCTCATGACCAAGGTTTTATTCAAAGTGTTTCAAGCATAAATGAGCAATGAACTTCAGACTCGATTGCTAGAGTAATGAAGACAAAATTGGATTTTTCACGACATGGGTTTTGTGCAATATGGACCCAATTAGGTTACTCTTGAGATTACTCTCCAAGAAGTGTGTGATTTGGAAGCTACTGGCAGTTCTTCCAAGATAATTTTTCATGTTGTGGTCATTCCAAAACCATGTCCCAAACAGAGCACCCAGTCAACAAGGAAATCGAATCAAGCTCCATCTAGATGATTGTGTGTTAGGAAAATCATATGTAATCAGATCTTAAGTTGTCTCCCCAACCAAGATCTACCCAAAAACAAATAAGACAATATCTTGTAAAAAAAATTCATGGTTGACAGCTCTAATTTGGGGGAATTGGTTTCAATTCGCCCCATTGCTCCTCTACATAAATATATGCACAAAGAACAGAGGGGGGGGACGAGGTTGTAAAATTATAATTCATCTTTGTAGTTTAAATTCTGATCATCAAATCATTTGGGAAAGGCTGGTGGCAATTATGTATCTCTAAACTTCATTTCTAGATTAATACAAAGTGTTGATATTGGTATTTGAGATTAGTTGTGGTGCGAAATAATTGTGGTGTTGTAATATCTAAAGAGTGTGATGTTGATTGGGAAGGCCCACTAACTCGGCTCATGTTTCTCTATTTCCTTACTTTGTAGCATATATCAACAAAGATAGTTAGATTAGGTGAGATCACTCACCGAAGGGAATATATATGCATTGTAACTCTTTGTGGTTGCATGAACATATTCTTAAGTCATCGTGACATATTGTAACCTATTGTGAAGGGGCTCGTTGTTGACACCCCAGTGATCACTATATCTCATAGATTTACTTTCTCTCTTGCATCTACATTGCTTGTTTGGTAGAAGCGATATCGCTACTGAAGGGAATGGATGTGCATTGCAACTCTTGATGGTTACATTAATTCTTTTTTAATTCATTGTGAAATATTACAGCCTATAGTGAAGGGGCACTATGTTGACACCCCAGTTAGCATACATCTCCTAGATTTAAATTCTAAATTCTTTCTCTTTCTTGATAGCAGTTGCAACGGGCTAAGTTTCATTGAGGATGGGGCTCGAGATTCGTTTTGTAATCAATATAGGAACGCTCTGGATTATGGCCAAGTGAAAGGTTGTCTTATGTACCAACAAAACCTTTTCTCTAATTTTTCCATCCACTGAGAAAGATCTCTGTAGAATTTTGCATTTGATTTTAGATTGGATTGTTGCCAACATTTATTTAGACAGGATAAGGTAGGCTCTGATCCTACATATATTTTTCTTCCATCTCACAATTTTATGAGCTCCTAGAATGATGATTTAATGTCCGTAATTTAAGCAATTGAATTGACCGATAATAGCTACGGGTATGTTTCTTGCATTGCATCTTTCATCTCCCGTGTTTTGTCCTCATGGTTGTAGCAGGTCCACTAGACCTTTTATTTCTCTATGGCTTTGTTCTAGAGAACCTTGACTTTCCAGCCCAGAATATGCACTGGATCTACCTGAAATTCCCCTTCAGGATCCACCTAAATCAAAGTCCTATCAATGATATGGTTATAATCATGTACATACTTTTTCAATAAAGTTACATGAAATACATTATGAACATTCATGAATGCAAGTAATGCAAGCATGTATGCAACTGGACCTATCATGTAGAGTATCTCAAATGATCCACAAAATCTATCTCTGAACTTGGTGCAACTTCCCAACTTTAGTGAGATCTTCTTTGGCTTCACTTTCATAAACACACGTTCTCCCATTTGGAATTTGTTGGCTACCCTTCCTTCATAAGCATAGATATTTTTCCTATCATGTATTTCCTTCAAATTATGTTTGATATTGACCATGTGTTCTTCCATATCCTTTATCATATATATCCCAAGCGCTACTCTATCTATTGGGTTGTCCTAACTCACTGTATTATTACACTTTCTACCATATAAAGCTTCAAATGGGATCATTTTCAATGAAGATTGATACCCATTGTTGTAGGTAAATTCTACCAGATGTAAATGCTCTTCCCACTTGGATGGCTTATCCATCACATACATCTTCAGCATGTCCTCAATAGATTTATCGACTCTCTATGTATACCCATATATTTGTAGATGTTATGTTGTATCGAAGTTTATATTTGTGCCAAATCCCTTAAACGACCCCTTCCTAAAGTTGGAAATAAACTTGGAATCTCTATCTTACAAAATTTTCTTAGGCACTCCATGTAGCCTAACAACTTCCTTCATGTATATCGATGCAATGTTGGCTGCCTTATGATTCATCTTGATTGGAATAAAATGTGCATCCTTTGTCAAGTTTTCCACCACCACCATTATTGAAGCATGTTTCCTCATTGTTTTGGGAAACTTGGTGATGAATTCAATGGGACCACCTCCCACTTCCACTCAGGAATTGGAAATGGTTGTAGCAAACCTATTGGGTATCCATGCTTATCCTTCACTCTTTGGCACTCTATGCATATAGCTATGTAATCATCCACATCCTTTTCCATGCCTGCCCAAAAGTTTTGGTTTCTTATTGTTGCAATTGTTTTCTAGTAACCTAGGTGTCCAACATATGGAACATTGCTCATTTCTTTTAGCACCAATTTCCTTAATTAATTTGAACTAGGAACATGCACTATGTTTTTATGCATTGATATTCCATCATCTTCTAGTTTGTATTCTTTGTAATTAGGTTGTATTTTTTCCTATTGTAATTCCTCTTTGACTTGTAGGTAATGTTGGTATGTAACAACAGCCTCTAGAATTCTTCTCTTTAAATTTGATCTATGCATGCAAATGGTTGTAGCATGCATGATGTATACCCTTCCGATGAGTGCATCAACAACATTATTTTCTTTTCCTTTGATATGATTGATGTCAAATTCATACTCACTTGAAAATTTTAGCCATATTTTTTTCCTAACATTTAAAGTTGGTTGTCCAAAAAATATTTCAAACCATTGTGGTCAGTCCTCAACTCAAATTTCTTTCCCATCAGATAATGCCTCCACATCCTCAATGCATGAACTATGGAAGCAAGCTCTAATTCATGTGTGGCATAATTCCTTTCATGTTATTTAAGTTTTCTAGACTCATAACTAATGACATGTCCATTTTGAGTAAGGACTCCACCAATTCCTTCTTTCCATGCATTTGTGCATACCACACAATTTTCATTTAGATCTGCAATCTTCAAAAAATGGTGTACTAGTAAAAAAATTATTTAAAATATGGAAACTTTCTTCACAATTGGAGGTCCATTCATAGTTGAAGTTCCATTCAAAATTTATCCCCTTGTTTTGCAAAGAAGTGGCAGGATGTGAAATATTTGAAAATCCCCAATAAACCTCCTATAGTATCCAACTAATCCCATAAATGATGTAACCTGTGTAACATTCCTTGGTGTTGGCCATCATCTAATGGCTTCAATATTCTTTGGATCCACTACAATACCTTCATCTAAAATGATATTCCCCAAGTGGATCTTCTTTTGATAAAATGAACATTTTCTCAACTTGTCATACAATTGATTATCCCTTAACACCTATAGAACCATCGTTAAGTGATGTTCATGTTCTTCATTTGACTTATAATAGATAAGTATTTCATCCAATAAGACAATGGAAAACTCATATCCAATTGATTTATGAGAAATACAATTTATCAAAACATAAAGATAGTCGGCGCATTTGTCAATCCAAATGGCACCACCACAAATTCATAATGCCCATATCTTGTTCTAAAAGTTGTCTTATTAATGTCTTCATCTTTTATTCACACCTAATGGTACCCTGATCTCAAATCTATCTTGGAAAATACCTTTGATCCTTTTATTTGATAGACAATATCATCAATCTTGAGAAGAGGGTACTTGTTCTTCACTATAGCTTTATTTAACTACTCGAAACCAATACACAAGCTCAAGATCCCATCCTTCTTTCTCACAAATAGCACTGGTGCTCACTAAGGTGAGACACTTAGGTGTATGTATCCTTTCTTCAACAACTATTCTAGTTGCATTTGCAACTCCTTTAACTCTAGTGTGCTCATTATGTAGGGCGTATTGGATACTAGGGTATCTCCAGAAATTAGATCAATAGAGAAATCGATATCTCTCTTTGGAAGCAAACATGGTATTTCCCCAAATATATCCTCAAATTCATGCAACACTAAAAATTCTTCAAGACTTGGGCTCTTATTCTTAGTTGGTGCTTCCACACGAGATGCAAACAATTGAAATCATGTCATGAAACATCTCTTTAGTTGTAAAGCTGAAATTTCTCTTATGGAAATGGGTCTTGGTATTCCTTTCATTGTGCTATGCTTCCATTCTTCATCAAGACATATTAAAATCTTGTTGTGGCAATCTAATACAACATGATGTTTGTCCAACCAATCCATTATGATTAGGATAACATATGATCCAAATGGTATGATATTCATATCTGCAACTCTGTTCACTCCATTTAGATCTATTGGATATCCCTTAACAATCTCATTAATCCTTCGTTTGGTTGTAGTGGTTAGCTGAACTAACCATGATATTTCAAGCTTACTCTTCTTCAAATGAAATATTTCCACTAAATTAGAACCAATGTAATTATGGCTTGCTCCTAAATCAATTAAAATAGTAATAGGTTGACTGGTAGTCTTAACTTCTACTTCAATCATGTGGGACTAATGATCTACCTGTTCTTGACGGGAGGAAATGAATGTTCTTATGTCAACTTTTTGACCTCTTGGTAGGATAATAGGAGACGGGAATGATCACCCTGATTTTATAGCCTAAGTCTTAACATAATCTCTGCCTTCATGATAGGTCACGAAAGATAACATAAAAAAAGAGAGAGTATGTATATGATATTATTCTAAACATATAACAAACATTCAATCATACATGTGTGTACCAATAACATAGAAAACACATGAACGGTATTCTCTTGCCACTTTAAATATTTTTGCAAATTATTTTATTAACAGCAATATCCGAAACAAACAAAAACATTGATACATAACATTAAGTAAGAATAGAAATCAAGATTTTTATAATAAAAATATAAAATATGATATATATATATGTGTGTGTGTGTGTGTGTGTGTGTGTGTGTGTGTGTGTGTGTGTGTCTTCATTAGTGCATTAGAATGACAGTATTAAAGCTCTTTCAGACTTCTGCGAAAGCCTAGACTAGAAACATGTTCTTGCATAGACAACTAGTGTATACGAGACCACTTGGCTGCTATGTAAATGAAAAACAAAATATATTGGACTGACAAAGCTGCAATAGGCTTTTATGAATGCTTTTGGACGCTAGTAATAGTCTCTGCAGCCAAAAAAATAATTAGACAAAATAATGGTGGAAACAATAAAGACAAGATAATGTCATTCTTTTTATGTTATTATGCATTCAAATGTCAAAACCATTGTAGAAATTTTGGTATCATTTTGTTCATGGATGTGTGGAACATTCATACTTTCCAGACATCAAGACTCTTGTCCACCTATTATGGTTTCCATCTGTTTTCCAGAACAGGTGGCAGGTTTTTCGTTCTTGTCCAGACATGTGTACTATTGTGATGGCATTATAAGGTAATACAATTTTTATTTACAAAAAAAATAAAGAGGAATGAGAAAATATCAAATGGAATAAAGTTTTAAATAGGATTTTCAAACCCAAGTCAAAAAAGGGGGGCCTCCCTTATCCATAAGATTTGACAAACTCTAATGATTTTCATGGTTGTTCTTAACATCATGTATATATATGCAGAAAAATACCTAATTTAACATATAGTGCCGCCATCACATTCATACAAAGTTTCGTATATATATAATCAAAATGAATCTGTAAAATATGTCATTACTTGCATTATTCATAACATATTTTAACACTTATTCCTTAGTCCAAATATACATATTCCTTGGCCTTCCAAATTGTAAATAAATTCACATATTTAAATATTAGTTTTGGAATGAAAACTCAAGACAAAACAGAGAACCATTTCAAACTAAATTCACTAAACTTTAACAGCTGCAACTCTATTTGTGTACATAACCACAACAAACACAAATGTTATCCATTACTGATAGGTTACTTGTATGTCACGAACCAGACCCACGAAACAAATTAGAATGATAACCAGAGGCAAGCTAAGATACTCAACAACTCAATTATCTTTAAAACCGAAAAATAGTATCCAATGCATATAGTAAAACCAAATCTTCATAGCCAAGGGGTAGGGTATCCAGTTGGTAGAGTGAGGGACAAAAACTCAACATCTTTTAAATACATCCTCCACATGTAACAAAGGCGTGATATTTGTATCAAGGCATAGTAAATATGAAGTAATGTATTTATCTCATATCCTAGTGTATACAAATTTTTCCAACTCGTTCCATCCATACATACCTTTCGAGAATAGACCCAGCATCATTGTGAATGTCTCAAGTACGCGGCTATAGGCATAGACTTAAATGGTTCGAGACATCCTATTTTTTTTCATATATTAAAATATAGTGTCGAACATATATCCTTGAATATACAATCATTTACAAACTGGAAATGATTTTTTTTTAAATATCATAGTGTATACAGCCTTGAGGCCATACAAGAGGCCGAGCATATATTATATTCACAACTTTATTCATAGAATGCTTATAACTATTATGCAGATGGAAGCGAGTTTAGGGAGAGAGGCTTATGGTGATAGGGTCGAATGGTCTAGATTCAGAACAATGTGTGATAATAACAAGTGAATCTCTACTCATAACATGGTTATTAAACATTGCCAATAAAACCATACATACAAAAAAAGTGAAAATGCAACTTTTTGACAGTCAGAGCTTAGGGTATGACGATAGGAAAAAAATTAACAAGTGATGAAGTTGGCTATGAAAACTCAAATCAAACTAACACAGAGACATTGTGAATGATTAACCATGTGTATCCAATTGCTTACCTTGTAAGCGATGCATCGAGATTTAGTTGCATTTTCCAGATCTACAGATGGCCAAAGCCATTGCCAGATTTGAGGAACATAAGCCTTCATCCTCCATACAGATCCAAGTGAGCAACTCGAGTAGAGATTTCAAGCCCAACAAAATCACAAATAAATGATTGTAAACCAAATCCAATCAATGTCATTAACCATAAGTAAACCATGTGGTAGTGTTGTGTGTTAAAGGAAATGGTGGTAATCCTGAGTTAAATCCATTTTCATGTGGCAATGTTATGGTATGTATAGGATCTGGTACAACACATCTACCGTTGATATTCACCTACCACACTTAATGTGATGGACGTTGGGTCAAATCTGTTAGTACTCTGTGAACTCATTATGCTGAGAAAATGAACGACAGAGGTAACCTACAAACCAACTTTAAGGCCGAAAACTAGCCTTTCCGACCCAGAGAGGGCTCTCTCTAAGACTTTGTCTCGTTACAACTTATGGCTTTGAAATGTTGGCTAGATTTAACATGTTCGTACAATATTTCTGGTTCTATTGGCAAGAGGGTGCAAGACCTTGGGCCATGGAGTCGAATTCCAGAAAATGAGAGAAGAAAATGACCTGGCAACTAAAACTTGAGAGGATAAAGGCTAAGTAGGCAACAATCTTTCAGTTCAAAATCGTTGTGTGTGATGAGAGAAGAACACTTAAATCCACTCATAGCACCGCTAGAGATGAATTCTGAGTTCACTTGGAGGAAAGTAAAGTCGTCTAAATGGAGAAATTAGAGCACCGTGCAATGAATTATATACTTATAAAAGGAGTTTTGATTTAGACAATATACAGACATAAGTATGAAGGACACAGGAAGCACATACATAAGAGAGGATACAATACATCAGACCACTACCATTAGAATATTTTCATCAAAATATCAATACCTTTGCATTAAACTTCAATCGGGTTCAAAATTACATTCAACATTCATTGTCTACATTCATTTTCCAACCAACCTAGCTTACATCGAAAAGATGAAATATATAAAAAAAGGTGTGTCGCTTGGGCTTCCCTGTCCCCCAACTACCACCCCTAGAAATTAGGCTCAGATTATTCACTACCATATGACTCTTCGGATGGTACTTTACTAAGAATAGAAACTCGATTGTACCCAATCATACAATAAACTAACGCTTTTACCATGAGAGCTTGGTCATCAACAAGATTTCGTCATTAAGAAATTATGCGTCGGTGTTTTTCTTTTGACAGGTTATCGAGACGATCAAGTGTT
Organism: Picea sitchensis; assembly: GCA_010110895.2. Classification (NCBI taxonomy): domain Eukaryota; kingdom Viridiplantae; phylum Streptophyta; class Pinopsida; order Pinales; family Pinaceae; genus Picea; species Picea sitchensis. The sequence continues at coordinate 99,550 of SNQJ01S0017080.1, read as the reverse complement.
TTTCCAGAATCTCACCATCCAGTGTAACGGCTTTGATTACTGTCGCGCGATCATTTGTTGAGGTGTGCATGTGGCGGGTAACCGTGAATTGTCATCAGTGTTTCCAAGATGACAACGTTGGTCAGTGGATGATGCCTTTCTTCAAAACTATCACATGGGTACACGTCAAAGTTCCTACTTTCCAGCGGGAAACAAGACACGGGGAGAAAAAATCTCGCGCCACGTTCGAAAAAACAAGATGGGGTCGATCAATTAAGTTTTTGGCCTCATCTACAGTCTTCATACTCGAAGCGTTTTCCTGAGAGACCAGTTGCGCCTTTCTAGATTATTTTCTTGTCTACGCAAAACCGTGTTCCCTTTCAGCTTCATTTGCACATTGGCTAGAGTTGCGTAGATGTTTTCCATGGCCAATTCACATTCCCTGAAGTGCTCCGCAATTCTCTCCTCTGACATTCTTTGTGCCTCGCGTAGCTGGTTGATTATGTCTTTCACTTCTCTGAGTTGCCTCTTGAGCTAAGTTTCATTCCCTTCTCGGCCCTATGAGGTTGATATCTTAACGGTCCTTTCTTCTAACTACTTCTTCTACTCCCTTCTCTCCTGGTAAAGCTCAGCAATAGCGAGTTGCGCTTGCTTTAGCTATTGTGACGGCTCACGAATATCCATGTCTTCAACGTCTGACCTTCTTCGTCTAGCGTAGATCTCTCGCTTTGGACCTTCGATAGGTTCTAGCCGACTAGCGCACATGAGCAATTCTTCAGCGATCGATTTTTCACATGGCTCGTTCGGGGCTTGGGCCTTCCTGGTCTCTCTATTTTTCCTTGGTCTGCCTCTTTTCTGGGGTATCGACTTTTGGGGGGAAGAGGATTCTAATGTCCTATCTTTCTCTGCAGCCTTTCCTATTTCCGCCTCCACACTGTGTGATGTTTATCTTCCCATGGGTAGAGAGGAATCTCCTTTGGGGTCCCTGGGGATGTCAGCCGCAAGTAGAAACAAATCCCAATTCTTTCCCAATTTCCTCAATTACTCAACTATCAATAATTTGATTAGTGAGATATGAGATAAGTTCTTCTTCAGATGGTTTTCTTCAGCTTGGACATTGTCTGCCATTCCTCGGAGGCTTTGATGTAATAAGAAGGGAAGGTTCAATGGTCTCCTTCCTGTGAAATGTATCAACAACTTGATGTGGTGTGGGTGTATTCTATAAGACCTTATTTTGCAAGCGAAATAGTTTCTAATTTCCATCAAGAGTTTCTGAAAAGGCTCCTGTAGATATCGACTTGGAACGTACGTTTCAAATTTCTGGTTTAAACAGTTTGGCTTGATGAACTCCTCATAGCATAGTGCATCCAAGGGCATGCCTTTAGACCACCTTTCACCACACAGAAGGATCTCCATCGCAGTCAACAGATTTTCCTCCATCACCTGGAATGTGATTCCTGCAATCACCGCACGGAAACCGTCGAATCTGAGCGCGAACTATTCTTCCAGTTTCACATTGAATCCTTGGATTTTCTTGCAATAGAGCATGCATACGACCTATTTGAAAGAGGCTATGACATCCATATCTTCATTTACCAATGCCAAGATTTGAGTCTCAGGCCCCACATCCCTGCCCCTTCGCGCCCCTTTTCTTATGTTCTGGGATGTCATCATGGTGCGGGGACGGGCCGATGTTGCGACAATGATGATGACAGGCTCATCGTAGTAGGGGAGTGTGAAAGGGAATTTTGACATGATGAGAAATCTTAGGATGAGGGGATGACCGTGAGAGGACTTATTGTCTGAAATGCAAACTGGTGACCAACTCCGATCAGCTCCAAAACATGATATGAGATGGAACAAACGCAGGGGTCTTGATCGACCCAGTGTGTGACACAGCTGATGGAAATCATATTTTCCGCAACGAGAAACTCAGGGCTTGCGGAAAAATTTACAGACGACGCATAAACTCGGCTAGAAAATAGAATACATGTAGAGCGACTGGAATTTATAATTGGACGGGTGAGGGATGAAATCATGACAGGGGACACTAAATCCATGGTGATGAGAAGTTTTAAAGCAGGGCGAAGATTTGAGGAGCACATTCACGCGACGAGTACAATTCGGAGTGTGTGAAGTACAGATTATAAGAGTTGCAGAGTATATGTGATATGAGCACCGGGATTTCTTATCCTTTCTGACTTCATAATGAGTTGATGATGGTAGTTATATCCACCAACATGACCCTAACTATAACAACTTGCTTCGGACTTTGGCACGTAAGACCTCCTCTTCTGACAGAACCCGACCTTTTGGGAAAATACCTTTATCATTTACGCATGTTTGGTTCTGACGTCCATTCCCAACTCCAAGGGCCAACCCGACCACTTGCTGACTTCGACCCATTTGTTGTTTGGTACCTTGCCTCACACGCTTTGACACACAGACTATGACTTGACTAAGACTGACTCTAATTGAAAAATGACGGTGCTAATAGAATCCATTGTATCATGTATTAAAATGCGGGCTCAAATTTAGGTTGCATACACAACGTATTGGGTGGTGGATTCATGGTATACGAAGTAACCACAAAGCTTAACTTGTATTATATATGTTATGCTCAAAAATATAACCATGCTTATCAGATAGCCATGTCAATGATATAACCATTGCAACCCTTAATAAAACATGGTGTATAACATATCGTTCCACATCGGTTTTGGTATATATTTCCAACGATTTTTTGTATTATTTATAAAAACAATATAGCATCTTATCATAACCAAACTTTAGAATTCATGAGCTCCACCACAATATGTTTATCAAATACATGTGTAAAATTCTAATACCAATTGCAATATGTTTCATTGTGAAACTCATATGTTTTTCTTACTCTGTGTATTCTTTTCACTTGCATCATATAAACAAAAACTCAGTCAGTGTTTATACCATGCAATCAATGTAAACAAGATTTTCTTAGGAAAGGCCCACCTTTTTGCTTTGTTTGTAACAACAAAAAACGTTTATCAAGGCAATTAAATATTGAAAAATGCTTGTGAGAGCAAAGGTGAGTTCAAGAAAATGAAAGAAACACATAATTTCACAATAGTTTGCAGAATCTGATCATGATTCCATTAAAAGCATCAACACCTGTCAATCTTCCAAGGATGAATATTTCCTTGGAATATTTCTTCCCACACCCTCCATTGTAGTATCCTTATTAATATTATGCATGGTCCTCATTTTGTCCCCCTTATGAGGACAATCTCTATACATTTTCTCTCCTTTACATCCCCAACATTTGATTGGTGGCCTTGGTCTTTTTCCTAAACGTTATTCCATATTGGAGTTACTTTGATTTCACTAGCTTTGCTAGTATGCAAGAAGGATACTCCTAAAGGGAAAGACATTTGACTTCTTTCTCCCTTTGATCCATCTTATCAATACTCATCTTATCTCTCCAATACTTAAGTACTACTATTCTTCCTTTTTTTATGTTCATACAAGTACTTGGCCTTCCTAATGGCCTCCTCCAGATTCTTTGGTTCATCAAATTGAATATTATCTATGTACAATGATGGCAGTCCACTTAAGAACCTTTGTATTTTCATTTTCTCATCCTTGATAAAACCCACATACCTCAACATATCTAACAAATTATTTTCATACTCTTCCATGGACATATTTCCCAACTTGAGGTCAAAGAACTATTGCATCTTTTTGTCATAGTAATTATCTAAAAGATAGTGCTACTGAAAATATCTCTTCGACTGATTCCAAGAGATATTATTGTCGTTGATGTGCTTGACTTGCTTCAGTTGGTCCCACCACATATAAGCTTTCCATTGTAGATGGTATATGGAAATATTGTCTTCCAAGTTCAATGACTAGTTATGCAGCTAAAAGTACTTTCTGATTCCAAGCAACCATGCTTCAGCCTCTTCTCCCATTTTGTTCTCTCCATCAAAATTTGGTGGCTTGATCTTCTTGATCTCTCCTTGCAAGTTGTACACTTCATGTCTTCTTATATGATTCCTAACACGGGATGCTTTCAGAATTCTCTGTGATTGTTTAACTGTATGTGACTTCTTGGATAAATAAGCAAGTGAGTAATGTTTCATGTGAGTTCTACTAGCACTTCTTGAGTTCCTGGGTATTTTGTAGTTCTCCCTCCTTGCATGAGTTCTAACTTATTCCTCACGTATTCAACCTTATCCATTTTTTATTTTCCTTTTCAATTAGTTTAGACTCTATAACATTTGAGTGTTTATATGATTATTCTCATCCTAAGCTCTTACTATCCTCTCATTATCATCCTTGTAACTCTATACTACCATATTTAAACTCTTCATAGTCTCTATCAACTCCATTGGCTCCACCATCCTTATATGTCCATTGGACTCTATCTTCTCATTTCCTAAATTGGACACATGCTTGTTGACATGGTACAATTTTCCACCTATTAGCATATGAGTCAACCATGTTATCATCTTGGCCACCTAGGTGTCTGATCACCCTTCAAGCCCCTTTTTTTCCTTTTCTTTCCTTTTTATTTTTATTTATATTTATTTATATTTTATTGGCATGTGGGCCCCACTTATACTCTAATGTCCACCTAGCATAGTCTATACCATCAATGAGATCAGGGGGTCTCATCTCCATTGAAACCCACTCACCTAGCACTTCCCCATTGGCCGACATGACTAGCAAGGTCCCACTTCGACGCTCTCTCTCTAACGCGCACCTTCCCTAACTATTGATCCTAGATCAAAAGCTAGTATTAATTGTGGGCCATCAAATAGCACCCTAGTTAATTTTTCATTTGGTACCATAACCACTTATGACTAGTGGTTTCGAGAGGGGACATGCAACACCCATCTATTGGTTACAGGTCCAAATGAACCCATTCCAAAACCACTTCCACTTTGGTTTGTAACATCCTTTGTCAATGTGGCCACCCATGTCACCTACACGCCCTGCCACAATCCTTATCTCTACCTTTGTGAACCCAGTTAGTCCATGTCACCCCTAATGTAACTAGTATGGAAAATCCCAAATTTTTCAAAAAATTCAATTTTTTTCAATAATGCTTAATTTCAAAAAAATTATGCATAGTCCACCGTGAAATTATATTTTTAGCTTATCACAATGGAATTTGACCCCACACCTGTCAATTTGAACTCCTTGAACCAATTTTTCATTGATTTCCTTAGAAATTGGGGCTCTTTTCTCAATTTGACCTAGTTTCACTCAATTTCACTTAATTTTTTATCTAAATTGGATCATTATATTATTTTTCGTCTATCTCGATGCTTTATGGGTGAAAAATTGGAGGAATCAATTTTCAAAACCATTTTAGCAACTGGTCCAAATTTGGAAATTTGGGTCCAAAAAAATGTTTGAAATCTTCTAGAGCCATTTTGAGGCATCAAATGACACTTTTTATGGTCCAAACCTTCCTATGAATCCATCATCTATATTCTACACACTGATACCTTTCCAACGGTGCAAGAATTGCCTCAATCAGAGTTTGTGCGTGAAAGTTATGCCTCTCGCAAGTTGACCTACCATATTGATCACCATGGTGCGAGTGGATTCCATGTCAATCCACATTACTTAAACGTGTGGGGATAGCCACATAGTGCATTTTATAGAACATTCTATAAGGTCCAAACACAATCACTAATTGAGGGTTGAGGAAGTCAATTCCCTAACCCTGGACGACTATCAGGCTATGTTAAATACCAAATCACTAGGGAAAGAAGGGGTTCCATTATTTTGCATTGTATCTTGTTCCATAGCTGAGAATAACAAATGAGAGTGGAATTATTGTGAGAATAATAGAGGAGGAGAGATTTTGTAGCATCCATACAAGCCAAAGTGTCAAAAAAAACTCCATAGAGAGCGCCTCTTTCGTTGTACTTGTATTTGAAGAAAAAAAAGTAGAGAAGCATCACCTTCTAGTTGGGTTTTCTCCCGTATTGAGTTTCTCACATCATATATTGTGTTTATTTGTGGGTGGTGTGTGTATTATTTATGTTCTCTATTTCTCTCATTTCATCTATTTCATACATTTTTAAGCAGAAAACCAATAATTAAAGAATCTTGGATCTAAAGGAAATTAACCTTCACAGTAAAGATTTCAGTATTTTATTAGATATATTGTGACGAACTATTCAGTGGAATATCCACGACATTTTGTGGATCATATTGGTATCAGAGTTGGTTTTCTTGGGGTATTTGTGGAAAGTTTCAAGGATCCATAAATTGATTTAAGAAGAAAGTCATAGAACCCTAGCCATTGTCGACGAGTCTATCCATAACAACCCTCGATATATACTAAAGGATATATTTGCAAGGATGGAAGAGAAATTCACTGGCATATCTCGCAATATGTCCCTCCTCATGGAAGCTTTAGAAAGTAAGTTCAAACTGATCGAAGAGGTTGAAGGCTCTAATTTAGAGATCAAACCAGAGGGGAAATTCGTAGATAATGAAGACCTAGAAAAGGAGTCACAGAAAGAACCTGAGAAAGAGCAGTGGATTTATAGTGCCATAAACCCTTCACAACCCCTATTCAAGATGGAAGTGAAAGTGGACATAAATCCATACCAAGGTGAGATTGATTCATTAAAATTGAATCATTGGTTGCAGCAACTAAATTTTATTTTAGCATTCACCATATAGATGAACAAAAGATATTATTTTCTAGATTGAAGTTAGAGCGCCATGCATTAATTGAGTGGGAAAGTCACACGCAATAAATTAGGATGGAAGGTCATCCACCAATAACTAAGTGGGAGGATTTAAAAACCCTCATTAAATCTCATTTCTATTCTATCGCATATGTAGAGGACCAATGGATCCATTGGAATTAATTCAGGAAAAGTTAGGGGCTAAGTGTACATGAGTACACCACTAAGTTCAGAAATATGACCATCATGTTGGGTATCTCTCCCAAGAACCCAAATGTAATCCTCAAGTATATGGGGGGTCTACCTAGTCAGTTGTGAAAGAGTAGTTCTCTTCAATCCAAGGAAAATGGACGAGGCATGTGTACAGGCACAATATGTGGAAAACATAGGCCATAAGAAAGGGTAGCCAAGAGGTTCCAAGAAGAAAGAGCACCAGGAAGCTTCCAAGGAGGGGAAGAAGAAGTGAAAAAGGGGGAAAGGATAAAAATATGGTAGCCACTACACAACAGTGTAAGGATCCTATCAACCATTGTAACCATTGCAATATTGATGGTCACACTAAGGAAAACTACTGCAAACCACATCTAGAGTTGAACCCAAAGAACCACAAGAAGGAAGCAAAGAAAAGGAATCTTCTAGCCACGGATTTGAGCAATCGGGTTGAAAGTAGATCGGATGTGGATGAGAATATTGTCTACACATCAATGTATAAGGGGGTGAATATGAGTATCCTTCATCACCAGGAAGAGAAGGAGATGACCAAACTCTTCCACATCAAGATTCTGGTCAAGAAGACCAAGATAGATGCTTTGTTCGAATATGATTCACAGGATAATCTCATAGCAATGGATCTAGTCGGAAAGATTGGATTGGAGGTTCATGATCATCCTAACCCATATCCATTGGGATGGGTAAACAAGGATGCATAGATCAAGGTAACAAAACAATGTAAGATTAAATTTGTTATAAGTGTTGATTTTATTGATGAAGTGGAATTGGATGCAGTACCCCTTGACATATGTGGAGTAGTTTTTGGAATCCCCTACATGTATATGAGGGATGAAATTTTTCATATGAAGAGCCAAACAATATCGATTAATCAAGGATGGGAATTCCTACATCATCAACACGCATAAAGGCAAGTATCTCACTGGTAAGAGCTAACCAAGCCAAGAAGTTGATTAGTGCCAACAGGAAATATGTTTTACTTTTCTTAAGAGAAAATTAGTCTAATGGTGAGTCAATAAGAGTAAATGCATCCCTGGAGGGGTGTACTAAAGAGTAGAAACATTAGTTGGAGGATTTTCTATAGGCATACAAAGGAGTGTTCTATGAGCCTAAAGGAATGCCACCCAGAGGGATGTGGAGCACAAAATACAGTTGTTTCAAGACTCCCCATTGTCAAATATTGGATTGTATAGATAATATGTTCTAGAAGAAAATTAAGTGAAGAAGAAGTTGCAACAGTTGTTGGATAAGGGGGTGATTTGACCAAGCACCTCACCTTGTGGATCACTTATCATAATTGTACCAAATAAGGATGGGACTTGGAAAATGTGTATCAACTACAGAGCATTAAACAAGATTGCAATCAAACATCGACACTCTCTTCCCAAGATCAGTGATATGATAGATCAGTTGCAGCATGCAAAATATTTCACCAAGTTGGATCTCAAATCAAGATACCACCAACTATGTGTCAAGGCAGAAGAGACTTGGAATATTTCCTTCAAGACAAGGCAAGGTTTGTATGAATGGTTGGTCATGCCATTTGGTTTATGTAATGCACCAACTACATTTATGAGACTGATGAATGATGTTTTACACCCTTATCTAGATTCATTTATTATTGTCTATTTGAATGATATATTGGTTTATAGTGCTATCTGGGAGGAGCACATATCACATCTTATGCAGGTGTTAGAGACCCTATAAAAGCACCAACGTCTATCCAATCTCAATAAATGAGAGTTTTCTCAATAGTATTTGGTTTATATGGGGTATGTGATCATTGGAGGTGAGCTCAAGATAGATCCCGCCAATATGGAGGCCATCATGAAATGGACGGTTCCTACAAATTGTGTAGAAGTTAGGAGCTTTGTTGGGGCATCACAATACTTGTGTAAGTTCATAGCTTCATTTGTATATGCACCACTCCACTCAATAATAGGGATCAGTAAGAGTTTCCAATGGGGGAAGAATCAACATAATGCCTTTAATGAGATAAAAAGAAAGATCATTCAAGCACCAATTCTTGCATTACCAAAATTGCAAAATCCCTTCGAAGAGGAGACATATGTAAGACTTGGGTATGCCATGGGATTAGTCCTGATGCAAGGAGGAAGGCATGTTTTCTATCATTCTAAACTATTTCATGGGGCAGTCCTCAACTACCCTACCTACAACAAGGATCTATATGCCTTGGTATAATTTGTCAAAAAGTAGAAGCACTATATGATGGGTGAAGATACCATCATCCACACAGATCACTAGTTGCTCCAGTATTTGTAGGCCTGAAGTAAGTTACAACAAGATGGACACTACAAATGGATGGGGTTCTTACAAAAATTTCATCTAGTAATCAAGTATAAGAAGGTAAGCACAAATAAGTTGGAAGACATGCAACTTTGGGAACTTTGATGCACATGGAGCCTTTTACCCATGATGCATACAAAGAGGCATACACAGAAGATGAGGACTTCAAGGAGATGTTTCAGTGGCTACACGACCAAGTTCATATAGAAGAAGGTTACAACAAGGATGACAACCATTTCCATAATGGTTTACTCTACAAGCTCGACAAGCTCTATGTCCCTAAAGGTGAACGATTGTATCTTATCAAAGAGGCTCACACCTCCAAGGTTGCAGGATATTTTGGTGTTGGGAAGATAGTTACCAACTTACAGAGGTATGTGTATTGGCATAGAATGCAAGAATATGTAGCATGATATATTAGAGGATGTATACTTTGGTGTACTAACAATCCCAGTAACATGAAGGAAGGTCTATATCATCCCTTACATGTACCCACTCGACCTTCGGAAAGTATTTTCATGGATTTTATGGGAGGTTTACCAACAATAAAGAAGGGACATGACTATCGATTTGTGGTAGTTGAGAGGTTCAATAAGATGTGAATTCTCATGCCTTGTAAGAGGACCATAAGAGGATAGGAATCAGCAAACATGTTCTTTGAATAATTATGGGTGCACTTTGGGATACCAAGGAGCATCATCTCAAACAAGGATACTAGGTTTCTCAATACACTTTGGACTACATTGTGGGAGAATATGTACACTATATTGAATATATATACAACTTTCCATCCACAAATAGATGGGCAGAAAGAAGTAGTCAACGTGACTTTGGTGAAAATTTTGAGGGGTTACAATCACAAGTATCCAAAGACCTAGGATGAAAATATGGTCTACATACAACACCCTTATAACAGAGCAATCCACACTTCTACTGGTAAGTCACCTTTTGAAAGTTGCTTTGGATATTTGCCAACTTCACCCTTAGATGTTGTATATGGACAATAAGGGGTAGTGAGGGAGGACCTCACAGGAGATGCATTAAAAACAGAAAAATTTGTTGAGAAGATAAAGTAGATCCATTTTCAAGTACATGAGATGTTGAAGAAGTCACGGAAAAAGTACAAGGCTAGACTTGACCAGCATAGAACAGAGAGAAAATTCAGAGTGGGAGACAGAGTATGGTTATATTTGAATAAGGAAAGACTGCAGGGTCTTGGTAAGAAGATCAAGGCTCTGTAGTATGGTCATTTTGATGTATTGGAAAAGGTGGGAGATAACGCCTACAGACTCAGTCTACCACCATACATATGCATTTACTTAGTAGTGAATTTGGAGAATCTCAAACTCTATGAGCCTTCCATGTTGGATCAGGAGGAGGAGCAAGTCTTACCTTCCATAGAGGAATCAGCACTAGATGCTCAGGCAAAGTTGGAAGAGGACACAATTTTGTAGAAGTGGTCAAGAACTACAAGACAAGGTCAGCATGACCTTTGGAAGATTGGATTGAAAGGAAAACTTCCAGGAAAATAAAAGTGGTACTCTAGGGAGAAGGTAGAGGAAATTTTTCCTCACCTCATTCAGTAAATATTTTGGGGACCAAAAGCCTCCCTAAATTGGGAGGTATGATATGGATTGGATCATTATATTATTTTTCATTTATATCGATGCTTTATGGGTGAAAAATTTGGAGGAATCAACTTGCAGATCCATTTTAGTGGATGGTTCGAAATTTGGGTCCAAAAACACATCTAAAATATTTTGGAACCATTTGAGGCATAAAATGACACTTTTTATTGTCCAACCCTTACTATGGATCCATCACCTATATTCTACAAACCGATACCTTTCCAACAGTGCAATAATTTCCTCAATCAGAGTTCATATGCGAAAGTTATGCCTCTTGCAAGTTGACCCACCATATTGATCACCATGGTGCGAGTGGATGCCACATCAACCCCCATTACTTAAACATGTGGGTATATCCACGTAGTGGATTTTATAGAACATTGTGGAAGTTCCAAACCCGGTCACTAATTAAGGGTTGAGGAATACAATACCCTAACCCTAGATGGCTATCAGGCTATGTTAAATACAGGGCTGCTAGGAGGAGAAGGGGTTCCATTCTTTTGCATTATGTATTGTTCCATAGCTGACCATAATAGTTAATAGTGGTGTTATTTTGAGCATAATATAAGAGGAGATAATATGTAGCAGCCATACAAGACACAATGTCAAAGTCAACTTCACAGAGAATGCCTCTTTCTTTGTACTTGCATTTGAAGAAAAGAGAGCAGAGCAACCTCACCTTCTAGTTGGGTTTTCTCTTATATTGGGTTTCCCAGGTCATATCTTGAGCTTATTTGTGGATGGTATGTGTATTATTTATTTTATTTATTTCTCTCATTTCATATATTTCATACTTTTTAAGCAGAAAAACAATATTAAAGAATCTGAGATCTAAAGAAAATTAACCTTCACAGTAAAGATTTCAATATTTGATTAGATATGTTGTGATGAAGTGTCTAGTGGAATATCCACGGTATTTTACAGATCAATTTTCCCAAAATTTGTTTACACAAGGCTACCATGAATTTGACATTTTCAGGCTCCTAGGCTACAGTTCACCCCACAATTATTGAATTAATTCCATTATTCTTCACTACAATTATTATAAAGACAATTTCAACCTAATTTTGCTCAAAATTTTGGGGTTTTCCCAAATTTTCCTCAAGTTATTCAATTTCTCCATGGACAACTCTACAACCACATACTTAATGAAATTCATGTCTTTGCATGCTTGGAAGGTATCCAATTTGTGGGGTTTTAACCTTCTTTGCCTCAAATACTGCATTTCTATTTTTCAATTGGGTTTAGCTCGGGTGGTTGGGAGGAACGATTGTTATCCTCCCTGCCTAGGTTCAATTTATGCAAGTGACATGTTGAGCTATTAACGAGTATATTATTAGAATGGATTTGAACCATGTTGTTCATCGGCCTCATTACCTAAAGATTATAGGGTTTACCTTGGGTACCATCCTCAAAATGAGGGGAAGTACTTTGGGGCTTTCCCTAGGCTTTGTAACCTAGAAAAAAATTACTTCAATTCTGGCCAATTTCCCAAAATTTTCATTCAAGAAAATTTGCCAAATAGTTTGCATGCTTACTACAAATTATGCCTCTACACTCTATTCCTAGCCTGTGTAGGTGCAACATTTGAACCAAATATTTGATACCAATCTATAGCGTACCCAACCAACCATTGTCTTCCTAGGATGGTGGGGTGCCTAGAAAATTCCTCAATTCCCCACTAATTTAGCATAATAAGCATCGCTCTGATACCATAATATTTATGTCTTGTTATAAAATACAAATATGCATGTAGTATGAGAAGCAAACTCATACAATTCACATAGAAACATACAAAACTATAGAAACATATTATTAAATAACAATCACAACATTTTAAATAGTAAAATACATAGAAATATAACACCACAACACTTATCTTTATCATAAAGATTCACTAAATGGATTTGTACAAGGGACATTCCTCCCAAATGTAAGCTTTGTTGCACTATATTTTTCTACAATAGACCACCCCCAAGCTGAGGCTATGAGTCCACAAGGACAAATGAGCTCCTATGGTTGGTTGTAGTTCCTTCACATAGCCCAATACACAAAATTCTATGGTCTTCTTACTCACATAGCCATCCCAACTCACCAACTCGCTTTCCTCTTCATCTTGCACAACCCCTAGAAGTGGATCCCTTTCTCTACAATGAAATTCCTTGAGCTATCTCACCTCTTTCCTAGGCTCCAACAGACTAGCAAGGAAATGTATTTCTTGGCAGTTACAAATAGGAATCAATAGAGGCTAGTTTTTAGCATGAATTTACAACTAGCATAGGAGCCTTCTATTATGGGACTAAACAACAAGTTGCTCTCTCCAAATTACAGTTCGAATGATTCAAAATGATGGACAGAATGATGGATAGCTCCCTCAAACACAAGGAATAAGTATGCATGTTTTTAACTTGCCACTCAACACTCAAGGAAGCCCACCCAACTGCTTTAGCATGCGTTCCAAAGTTGATATGCCTTTAACATAAGATAAGGTAAAGGAACTTTGGGTGACAATAAAATAATATGTTTTCTATATTTGGCCCCTTTGAGCCCCCCTTAATCCCCTCTCACATTCATCTCTTATGGAATCATAGACCCCATGTTCATGTACCTCTCGTATTGTAGCTAGCGATGTATTTATTAATAATTTTGATGTACTTATCTACATAGCTTGGCCCTTAGCCATATTGTTTGATTTTCAACATTGATCATATATATACAATTACCTTACAAACCAGGGGATCAAAACTAGGGTGTTACAGTCATTTAATGTAGTTGCTCAATGTAGAAGGGTCATATTTATTAAATAAGGCTCATTATGTGGTTGGTACTCATTAATGATTAGACCACAAGTAATTAGGGTTTTTTGTAGTTAGAAACTATTTATGGACCTAGAGGGATAGAAGGCTATATAATGTTTTTTAAGTGTTATTAGTGTATTGGAGCTCTTCTCAATTCGAGGTTGGCCCCTCAAAGAGGCTCGTGAACATTTCTCTCTCTTTCTATATTATCCATACAAAGGTTGTATTCTACATGTACAACGTTATTGTCTCTCCCATTTACTTTTTTACACTTATAATTTTTGAAGATTGATTTGTTTTACTAGTTAAGTGCATTGCATAGTTGCATGTGAAATCCCAGCATCTATAGCATCGTGAAACTAATTCCCGATGTTTTGGGAGCTTGGGAACAGGTACGAAACGTCCCCAATTGGTTGGGAATGATTTTTGGAACTTGGGAGATTTTTGGGGGCTTCAACATCAAGGAAATGGGAGCTTGGGAACCAGTTTCCAAAATAGAGAGCTTTAAATTAAAATTATATTTATACTTTTTGGTATTAATAAGTACCAATCTTCAATATTATTAAATTAAAATGTAAATATTTTTATTCCATTATTACAAACACATAATTTATAGCAAATATTTTTATTACATTTATTCAAAATATCACTATAAAACAAAGACTAAACTACACGTAAATATTATTTCAAAAATTATTTAAATAAAAAAAACTTAGTAATATTCACTTTATAGTTATGGATATGAAAAAAAATTAATGCATGTATGTTTTCCTTCAAGCCTAGACTAAAAATACGGGCTTCAAAATTGATTTTATTTTTTATTAGGTGCCACATGAAAATACGAGCTTTTAAAGGGTATTTTACTTTCCACGCCCCTTTCCACCACCACGAGGGATCCTAGTGGAGGAGATCAATGTTGATTTGAGTATAACCTACTTTTGGAGTGTAGACACCATGGGGAGAATGTTTCCAAACCAATTCGTCCCCCCTTTCTATGATTTGGATGTGTCCTATTTTGAGATCTCTTATATAGTAATACCATATCCCATAGAAAGCCTCCCCCAAGCCAACTTGCTCAGCATCCTTCTAGGCTTGACCCCACACTGTGGTTTTTTTCATATATGTGATCTGATCTAGATGATAATACCCATGCTCGTGAATTTGTTCGATCATATCTCAGGGTAGGATGTGGTTTATGCCACTACCTAACAAGGGTTCAGTACCTAATCTGACTCAAGTGCCTTTACCAACACATCTTGTTAGGCCCTCCCCTACCACTTGATAAGATTTGATCAGGGCTTTCCATATAGTTGAGTAGTTTGAGGTCTCCTTTGTTGGCGTTATGATCCATTCCTCTACAGAGTCGGGACTGATATATTTCTATTAGACTACTTTTTTCCAAAGGCTTTCTGTGGTGATCAGTCTCCAACTGGATTTTGCAGCAAGGGCCTTTGAGAACAGGTGTATATTTTTTAGTCCCCACCCACCTAATAATTTTGGAATAGTTAGGGTTTCCCATTTAACCCATGGAATGACAAAGTGATCCTTTGTTCCCACCCATAAGAATCTGAAGCATATATGCCTTACTTTTTCCAAAATACCTTTGGGAATCCAAGCAAGAGATATCCAATACACCATAATTGCTTCCAAAACTTATTTGACCAAGATTAGTCTTCCCACTCTAGACAACCATCGAAAACTCTAAGCCTTTAGTCTCTTTTCCAATTTTCCAATTAGCCAAGACCAATCTTCCTTCCTGTAGTTATTTGGTTTTAGGTGAAAGCCCACTTACTTTAGACCTTCATCGAAAGGCTTTTGTTCAAAGGAAAAGTGACCTTTGTAACATTCTATCTCCTCTTCATCCATGAGGTGGATAGAGAGAGAGATTTTTTGTGTGTTTATCAACATCCTTGTTTCCCTCCCAAAGAAGTCTAAGATTGAGCTCAATTTCTCTGCATCACCCCTTTGTCCACTGCAAAAAATCATAACATCGTCCACAAAAAGGAGGTGAGTGATCCTTGGGGTGGGTGTGATATAAATTACTTGAAACTCCCCTATGGTTTTTGCTTCTCCAATGCCCTGCTGAGTCCCTCTGCAACCAGGGGGAAAAGAAGGGGATACTTGGGACATCCTTGTCTTAACCCTCATTATGTTGAAAAGAAAGAAGAGGTTTCCCCATTGATTAGTTCTGCAAAAGATATTGTCGAGATGTAACTCATAATCCAATTTATGAAGGGAAGATAAAAACCCAGATGAGTTAGAAGCATCTTTATATAGAGCCAATTGACTCTGTCATAGGCTTTTGAAAGGTCGATCTTTATCACTGCCCCTTNGAGCTCAATTTCTCTGCATCACCCCTTTGTCCACTGCAAAAAATCATAACATCGTCCACAAAAAGGAGGTGAGTGATCCTTGGGGTGGGTGTGATATAAATTACTTGAAACTCCCCTATGGTTTTTGCTTCTCCAATGCCCTGTTGAGTCCCTCTGCAACCAGGGGGAAAAGAAGGGGATACTTGGGACATCCTTGTCTTAACCCTCATTATGTTGAAAAGAAAGAAGAGGTTTCCCCATTGATTAGTTATGCAAAAGATATTGTCGAGATGTAACTCATAATCCAATTTATGAAGGGAAGATAAAAACCCAGATGAGTTAGAAGCATCTTTATATAGAGCCAATTGACTCTGTCATAGGCTTTTGAAAGGTCGATCTTTATCACTGCCCCTTTTTTTCCAAGTTTTTATGCTATGAAAAGCCTCTTGTGCCACTCTGATTGCTTCATGGATTTGTCTTCCTTCCAAAAATCTGAATTTCTCCTGTGAAACAGATTTCGAGAGAATGGCCTTAATCCTTCTACTTATAACCTTTGATACCACCTTGTAGATGTTATTACATAGCGAGATAGGTCTAAAATCCTCAAGGGTCTGAGGGTCATCCTTTTTTTTATGAGTGATATAAAGGTGGAATTTAATGGCCCATGTATATGGCCATTTATACGTGATTCCTCCACCACTTTGAGGATGTCCTTTTCGATAATATCATAAATCACTTCAAATAAATCTATGGTCCAACCATCTGGGCCTGAAATATTGTCTTTTTGAAATATGTGGAGGAATTATATGAGTTCTTCTTCGGTGACCTCATCCATGAGAGCCCCGTTATATTCCTCATATACAAATCTTGGGAAGAAGAGTGTCAGGCGCACAATGGCATCAATTGAATCTCTTCCATATTCTTTGAATAAGTTCTGGAAATGTTTGGTCCCCTATGTGTCAGGCCCTCAAAAGAGGTGATGGGTCTTCTAGAGGGTTCATTTAGGATCCAAATAGTATTCTCCATTTTCCTCCCTTTTGCATAGGCCTGGAAAAATTTTGTATTCTCATGCCACAAAGCTCGACCTTTTAATATCCAAGCTTTTTCTTTTTCTTCTAAAAGTTGCCTTCTCTTCTTTTCCAGGGCTAGCAGAGCCTCTTTTGTTTATAGGGAAGCATAACCTCCAGCCCCCAAATCATATATGGATTGTAAGGCTGCTTTTGCGTCAAGTTGTTCATGTTCATCCTTCTGTCTCTTTTCACGAGCGCACTCTATTGTGTCCTTTTTTAGTTTTTTTAAGTTTTTGGAAAATTGGATTGTTGCCTAATCATTCTAGTCTATGGGGATATAGTTATCCTTGAATAGGGAGATAAAATCCTCCTCCTTTAGCCAAGATGAATTAAATTTGAAAGGACTAGTTGGTTTATGAGATCTTCTAGCAACCTCCAAAAAGATCAGGTGATGATCTGACTCTCCTCCAAATACAATTCATTGTCTAAAGAGAAGAGAAATATCCAAAAGTTTTTTTGACATCACAAAATGGTCTATTATTTTGGCTATGTAGTCCTCCCCTATCCTCTTATTTTGCCAGGATGGACAAAGCTTTATGGGTGCTATATCTATCAATCCCTTCTCTCCCATTTTATGGCTGAAATAATCCGAGAGGGAGTCTGGACGTGCTCTTTTCCCCCAAGACTCTGTCATCCCTAGTGAGAAGTTGAGGTCGCCCCCTAGAATGAGATCCTCACATTTCAGAAAGGATTTCTTTATGAGGTTATCCCAGAAGGGGATGCTCTCTTTTGTAGGCCCATATGCATTCAAGACCATGAAGCATCTACCCATATATTCCTGGAAAATATTTACTCCTGGGCATGAATCAAAACCCCAAGAGTTAAGTAGCTTGACTGATCTAGTGTTCCAGCCAATGGTCAGACCCCTCGAACGGCCTTTTGCATCAACACCCAAGAACTTCCATTGTTCGAGGAAACCTTCCAGAAAATGAATGACTGTGGTTGCTTCCCCCAAGGTTTCCTATAGAAGGATGAGATTTGGATGGGTCGAATCCACTAGCCTATGGAGGGTGATTTTCTTAGAAGGGCTCACCACACCCCTGCAATTGAAGGAGAGAAGTTTCATTTAGAAGCCCCTTTTGGGGCTTGTGCTTCTCTAAGGGCCCCAACAATGGATAATTGTCTACATGTTTCCATATCCATAGCAGCCCTGGATTGTGCTTTAGAAAGAAAGGATCTTCTCCCCTGACCCTTTCCACCAACGAGGCCATGTGGGTTCAGACCCAGGCCTTCCATATTTTGGATCACTTCGCCAAGAACCAGTATGGATCTATTTCTCAATTGATATGCCACCATATATTCCTTCGAGTCCATTGAAGATTCAAGCTCTTGGCTACAAAGAGGAAGGGATTCCTGGCGCGAACCGAAGGCCAGGCAGTAGGTAGCAAAGAGGGGATCGGGAAGGTTGAAGGTTGAAGTGGCAAGGGGCTCTAGGGAAAAGGGAAGGTTTTTCAGAGGCCCTACCCAGTTTTTCAACAAAATTGATAAAGATTGTAACAAATAAATTTAAGAGGGAAGAAAACAAGGGGGCATACCAAGATGTGAAATGATACCCTATTGAATGGCCATTGTTGTTGATGTGGCTTGTGTTGAAAATCCACGGTTGAAACTTGAGATTGAATCTGTGGAAGAGGAAATTACCTGAGTCGGTTTTTTTTGTCCATCCATGATCTCATGTTCATGAGAGTCCTCTGAATGTGATAACGCTCAAGCCTGTTTCATTGTGGGTGTTGAAGAATCCTCCTCAATCTGTGACACCCCCTCTTCTTTTGTGATCGTGAAGTGGGGCCTCTCCCTTTACTGTGCAATGGAAGCTTGCAATCATTGGCTATGTGTCAATGTTTGTGACATCTTAGACATTTGAAGGGGATTCCCTCGTAATCCAACTTTTGCATATATGCTTTATCTCCCCAAGAAAGTTTGATTTCCTTCGCTAGTCCCCTTCTAATGTTCGGGGAGACAAGAATACGAGCAACAAACATTTTTTCTCGTCGAGAGGAAAGACATGTCGGCATCCATGAATGCTCCAATGGAATTCCCTAGATAACGAAATCCTTTCATAGACCAGAGTTCAATAGGAAGACTGAGCATACATACCTAGATAGGAAGCTCATCCACTCTTTCACGGTTGGCGTCAAAGAGCAGAGTCCATATTTTGAGCATAATCGGCGAGGAGTCAACACACCACGAAGCTTTTAGAACCCAATATGAATCCTCATATTTATTGAAACTTAGCATAAACCAAACTTTTGCTAGGGTTTGGACCATAGGCAGTCGATCCAAGGAGCTTGACCAGGAGCTTGCTACCCATTCCCTAAGGGTTTTGATTCCAAAATGACACCCATTCGCAGGGCCTACCATAGTCGTATCTGCCATCTCCACAACCTGAGGCAACATAATGTCATCGGCTAACGCCAATTTAAATATGTGACCAACCGACTCTATGTAAGAATGTTTTCTCTGCTTAATTGGGGGAAGATTTTTCCCTCCTCTGGGGCATCATTAATCAGTGATGTATCTCGATTTGTTTATTTTGTGGCATGATGGTATGTGTCCTGAACCAAATCCTCCACACTAGGAAGCTGGGTCAATGACAAATAGGGAGAAACAATGTAATTTGCAGGGCTCGAAGAGGTACTCTTACTTGATTCTAAACTAGACATTGGTCGGGCTGGAACAATCGCATTGGAATTAACGTGAGGATCCCAACAAAGGCGCGGGGGGTCAGCCCAGCTGAAGCTACCTTCACTAAATCCAGAAACCCTAGGGATATATGTGAAGTTAGGGTTTATGGGGAACAAACCTTCAAGCAACTCCCTAGGCACATGCGTCGCTTCTGAGTTCCATTCTGTAGACCACAAGCCAAAAGGTAGAACCCCTGCTAGATTCCCAAGGGGGGAGTAGGAACGGGATCGAAGGAGTAGTCTTGGACTCTGCCCCAAGACCCGAACCATAATAAGTATGAGCAGGATCTATGGAAGGATCCCCACTCGCAAGAAAGTTGTTAGCCTCGAAGTGAGGAATGAGAGGAGAACCGACAAACCTAGAACTTCCCCCATGTCTACGGCTGTGAATCTTGATTCTGGGAGGGTCTCAAAGGAGTGGACAACTAGTAATGACCATATCAGTTGTTCATCTGCTTGGTCCATAAATCCCAAAAAAATCATGCTCTGCCGGAAATCAACCAAGTGAAAACCTAACTACAAAGGGGGAGAGTTTCTACCCGCCAAATGTGAACTATGGCTAACCTCAATAACCTAAAGCTAAGGTTATCACATAACCTCATTTTCGACCTCCCAAATTCCCTTTTTCTTTAATGTCTCTTCCATTCATTACTAAACTATATTATAATAAACTTAAATAATTTATTTTTGAAAACTTATTAATATATTATCTAAGAGAAGCATCTAAATTTTCTTTTAAAAACTTATTAATATATTATATTAATAAGTTTTTAACGAGGGAAGCATATTTATTAAACATTCAATTTACAACTAAATCATATTTCAAGAGAGTATTGCCTAATATCATTAGGGACATGGAAAAGCTCTTATAAACTAAATTCTTAAACGATTTTATTTTTAACGATTCTTTTAGATGTTAGATGGGATTATTTAATCTTTACATTTAATATGTTTATTTATATTTTATTTAAATTCTTTTTTAATTGTGTTTCATAATCTTTATAAAGTTATAATTTTTTTAATTTAATATAAATTATTTATTTCATCCCATAATTTAAATTATGGATAATTTTATTTTCCAATAAAATATTAAGTATTATTTTAATATAAATTTATTTAAAAAATCAAAATTATTTTTTAAAATTAAAATAATTTTTTTGCTAATATATTTGTTTGAATCATTTAACTTACATTTTAATTTATAAGATATTTGACTAAATCAATTCTATAAATATAACGAATTTAATTTCAAAAATCTTTATTTTATTTTTTTTATAAATAAAAAAAAGGTAAATCAAATTATTGTGGTGTCATTGTACAAAATATATACATGTCATCGGCCTGCCACTTGTTCCACCAAATTAGAGGAAACCGGAACAAGTGGTTGCCTATTATACTTTTGGCCAAAAAAGGCATCGGCCACATGCCCTGCCAATTGGAAACCAGAGCAGGTGGCGGATGATTATCTTGACAGAGTTGTCTTTGCAAGCTAGAACAAACTAACAACTTCTGAAAAAAGAAAACTAGACAGGAAATGTGCAGAGTACCAGTGCAGGATAACAAGAAGGAAGCACCATCACTGTGTTGGTGGAGCTCAAAGGATTGCACGAAACTAATCATTGGTCGAGCTCTGCGGACCATGGGATATGTCGTCTGAAGCTCCAAGAATAGTGTCATTGCGGGGCTGTAGCACGAAGGGCTACGCACAGGTCGGGCATCGCTACTTGGTCGATGCATTCAAGAATGCGTCGAACAACATATCAATCTGATTGTTGATAAGGGTGTCCCGATGAAGCTGGTCTGCCATGTAGCTTCTGAGATCGAAAATGAGCTCCAGTTGTTCCGCGCTGAAGAGGCTAGGGGGGGTGGGTCATATTCCAGAATTTCATTCAGCGGTGGAGGCGTCGAGATGGGGAAATTCTCTTGCGTAGTGTTGGTGGCTTCATCCTTGTCTGCCTCAACTCCTGCAACTACTTCACTGGTGTTACCCTGGATGTAAGCGGTTGGAGCCGTGTGGAGGAATTCCTTCCTCCTGAACAATGCAAGTGACACCTTCCATGGCAGCCTTAGTACCTATATCATCTTTTCTAGTGCGGGGGCGCAAGCTATCATCTGGGACCGTGTAGAGGAGGGATTCTGATGGAACTTGGATAGGTTCCTCCGGGAATTCCTCCTCGACATAGGCCATTGGTGGAGCATGTGGCCTTGCGGTGCGTTGAGTCCTAGCAATGGACAGGATCTGTTCCAGATTCTGCAGGCGTCTCTGCCTGGCTGCATAACTGTACTAGGCAGGTCCCCGCCTAAGCTTTCCCCTTTCTCTCGGCATGGTTGAGCCAAGGGGACGAAGAATCCATTGAATTACAGCCAGGAGAACCCACTGTGCAATAACCCAATTCCCGGAACGAACAAGGTGATGGAGCTCGGAGGCAAAATAGTGCAAGCTAGGCCTGAGCATGATAGATATCCAAGGGGCGGACATGACTGTTGTACTCACCTGCCTCCTACCATTAATCCATAGGACCACTATTAAAGTGACGCGAGGGCGCTGTCCTCCCTTCCTCTGCGAGTTATTAAGGTCACCCCCCATTCAAGACTGAGGTGAGAAATGGCGGCTCGTCATATTTATGACTGAATTCATGGGAGCCTTGAGTGGCCTCCTTCCGCTACTTGGCACCCATGAGAGAAATTTCAAAAATCTTTATTGATATGTTTATTTTGATTTATTTCTTATTTGTGAAATTACAAAATGAAATGAATTATGGATTAATTAAATATGTATGTCTTTATTACTTCTATAAATTTAATTTATTATTATCGAATTATTTTTAAAATCATTTGCTGAAGTAGACAATAAAACTGAGTTGATTATATATGAAGTAACACCATCTTATCACCAATTCAACTTATCATAATTTAAAAAAAAAAATCAATAATAATATGTGATGGTCGCTGGTTCTACAGCAATTCAACTTATCATAATTTAAAAAAAAAAAAATCAATAATAATATGTGATGGTCGCTGGTTCTACAGCAAAAGACAATGAACAATGAACTCTTGATGTTTTATTCATTGGATGTGGAAACCTTACGGTTCAAAGTGGAAAATGGGAAAGAATAATTCCTTTCACAATTATGTAATTTTATATCAGTGATTTGACAAAGCAAATGGAGCAACATGATATTTTCATTGAGAAATCACATGAGCAAATTTTGCTTGAACTGGATAAACTTTTGATGATCGTTCAGACAAACCATGGCTATATAAGTTAATCAACGTTGATGAAATGTTCTTCCAAATGGGGAAGATTGAGCTCGCTGCGTTTATGGTGATGTTTACGGTGATGTTTCCTTGGAGGTTTGGAGGAATTGTGATGCGAAGGAAGACTAATCCATTTGTCTCCATCAATATAAGAGACGTTGAGGAATGGGGCTGCCTGTGTCTGGCTAAGCTCTTGTGCGTATGGCACTCTCAGTGTCTGGTTTGCACCAGGGCCTGAGCATCGATATTGCCCATAGAATACCGTCCTGTGGGCAAAAAAACGCCATTATCAGAACTGAAATCAAGTGATGCGAGGGGAAAGAGAGAAATGGGATTCATAATTACTTTTGTCTGCTGGGGTCGTTCCAGTCGTTCCAGCCTTCAGGAGCAATGATATCCGACATGTAAGTGTTGGAGAAGACCACGAGAGAGTAAGGACCCCACGCTCTGCCCAGCCAGATCTTTCCCGTTCCGCCAATGCTGCAATTCACAAAGGAAAAACCAGTGTTTTCCTGGGCAGATTGCCTTCCATGGGCTGTTATGGCACCGGTTATGAGAGTACTAAGTCCGCTTGTCACAGGTTTTGCTATAGAACTCAGTTGGCAGTCCTGCAAATTAGAATCCAATTGGCAGTCCTACAAATTAATTTTGAGGCAGTACCCTTAACCCCACAAAAAAAATTCTACGCTACTCGAGAATATTAAGACTGTGTAATACAATTTATCTTTGCAAAGGGGAATTGTTTTGGGAACCTGGTAGAGCGATCTTGCATTGCCGAATATGAAGTCTATGGATCCCTGAATGAAACATTCCTTGAAGTAGTGTCTCCCATTATCGTCGTGAAGGGTATCCTGTGCACCATAGAATCCGCATCCATAGAAGGCAGCTTGGTCGCCTGAGATCCTCAGTGCCACTGCCTGACCGCCAATGTCACCTGGATTTGCAGGAGGTGCCGTGTTCTGTGTGCACCACAATCTTTATTTGAAGAACAGAATTAAACTGGCATAGATTCATCATCCAATGACAAAGGAAAAGTAAAGATTTTTCCACCAGTCAAATAAATATTGATATTAATCCGATTCTCACCTGAAAACTTATGTTCCTGGCTATAAAATTCGCGGCGAAGATGGTCACAGACGCGCAGTAAAAAGTGCCATGAGATGAGTTGGCTGTATCGTTCCATGCTATTGAGGTGTTGAGGTAGCTCTGTCCTTGGAAGGTGATGTTGGATTTTGTTTCCGGAATAGAAACTTTTTCTCTGCATATCATCATACGACTTGTGTTATCAGGTGAGAGTATGATATTCAACAGAAATTAAGAAAGCCCATTGATCCAGTAATACAGAGAACCCTTATTAACTACATGGTTTTGTCGAACTTTTGATATTTTTCACCAGCCTGGGTTCAAAAAAGATTTTGGTGAAATTACTTTTTTTTTTGTTATATAAATAGTTTTAGCATACTAAAAGACTCTTGGCATTTGCTAGATCATTTAAATCAATATAGAGTTCCAATAATTTTTGACAGGATTTTTGGCAAAAATGATCCAAAGTTACATAAACTTTAGCTATTGACCCAAAAAAAAATATTTTTTTTTTGTAATGTGAAGTTTTAGTTTGATGCATTCATTTTGAAATACAAAATTTCATGGTTAAAATTTACATAATAAAATGAAATTGTAATTTTCTACTAAAAAATTTAACTATTTTTTTTATATCATTGTAAATTATTTTGCTTATCATTCTCAACAGAATTTCATTACTTAACCTTAACTCATCAGACACTTTCCCTAATTTAAAGGATAGCATCTTGGGTAAACCAAATTTTATAAAAAACTAATTTTTTCCATACTTTGCTCATTTAAAATCTCAACATGTAACTGAAATTAAACTTTGAACTTAGCTGGAAACAACACACCTCAACACCAATTTACCCCATTTTTTAAAATTCCTATCCAGGCTTTACAAATCTGCAACTAGTCTATAATTCCTAATGACCCATTTGCTCTGGTCCATGAATTTAAAAGCTACTTACTTGTAGACACCAGCATTGATGACTATACATGTGCGGTTGGAACTATGGTCCGGCACAGCATTTACAGCACTCTGCACAGTCGTATAATTGCCACAGTCATCCTGATCCACAATCACAACCCGGCAGGAATCTCCATCCAACATATGAAGGTTGGGTGGAAGTTTATCCTCGCATATGGTTTTATGTCTCTTCCTATGGTGTCTTCTGAATACTATCCTCACAAATGGCACAGAACTCATCGTTGAATCCAAGACCTGTATTGCTTTACTGCCAATGTAGCTGATTGGACTGGTTGGGCTTCTACCCACATTGGATCGAGGCGCCAGCTGAATTGAGATCAAAACTACGGCAATGGCAGAGACCGCGAGCAGTAGATTTCTTTTGAAGCTATGATCCATAACACCCAAAGAGATATTTTTGTCTATAGAATCATAACTCTATACAAAGACAGCATTCTGCAACAGAAAACTGAAAAACAGGCTTGTAGCCTAAGAATCGCTTCATGTACTTATGAGCTTATAAGTGGATCACACTATTCATCTGCGCATTCAAGCAAGCATATTAGTCAATGCCTACCGCCCCCCACATTATTGCAATCTAACACACTCTGAGCTCACAAGCTCAGATAAAAAAGAGCTGTGAGACGTCATAAGCATTAAATAAATTTGAAAATCAATACAACCATTGCAGTATTACACAAGATCATGATATTCTGTAATCATTCGTTCTGTTGTTCTGTTTCTGATGGTATATATACACTATCTGGATCACCCGAAAGGGCCTTTAACTGCCATAAAAGTCGCCGTAGATAGAAAGCTAATTCAATTGAAGTGACCCACACAAGGCTAAAACTTAAGCAATCGAAAGCGAATATTGAAGAAGCAATTATGGTGGCCAATATAATTATTTCTTGTGGACCTAAACGGCCATGAGGCCATACAAGAAATAAAAATCATGGTGATGAAGAAAGTGCACGCCTGTGCCTGGACCTGTGAGCCTTCTCATTCATGAGTCTGTTTGCCATCTTTCTCTTCTTTCTTCAGTACAGCTAAGAGCCACCACTTCATTCCATCAGACAGCCAACAATTATGAATTCCTTGTGTCATCTCCTATCTAAATCTGTCATAGCTAATTGTGGAGGAGTCACGGTGACTAAATTTAACTCCTGTCACACCGCCTAAAACCGCCATAAGTTATAAAGAGAAGGCCTTCCTCCACGCCTCATCAACTATGACGAACCCTTGGTTTTTCCTGTTACAACGAACCCTGTACATGCTTCACCGACACTCTATGTGCTACAGAAACCTTCGAGTTCAAAATACGATTTAGCCCTCCGATGAGTATATCCATTCACCATGGTGTTGGCTAACTTTTTTTTTTTATTTGAACAAAATTTGATGATTAAATCCGGACAAAATCGTTTTATTTTTTTATTTTTTTATAATTGTATAAATGAAAGCAGTGTGTTGAAAATTTTATGAAGTACTCTAACTAGCATAGCAGTTAAATATTATTTGTTGGTGAACGCCCAAAGGCTGATAAGATGAAACGAATCCTTAAAAGAATATATTAAAAGAATCAGTTCGCTATCAAAGTAATTTTTTAAATATGATTAGGTAAATGTAAAAAAGTAAACACATAAATGTAAAAAAGTTAATGATTGAAATCACAGCCATTTATTTTGTGTGGCCACTAAGAATATTCCAGCCATATTTAATTATGTCCATAGAAAACTTATTAAGCACTAAACCCCTATTAAATCTGCACATTGTCAATAGGTGTAAGTTTTTCAGCATAATTATACAAACTTAACCACTCAACTCTACAGATCCAATCATTTCTCACCAAATTTCAAGCAAAATCAAACAAAAAAATTAAAAAAATAAATAAAACATTTAGAATACACTATTCACAATTCAATCAATTAAATGTAATGAATATTTGCTTCAGATTCTTGTTTTTAAGATCAAAGCTTTTATGAGGGGAAATTTAAGGGGACAGTATGGAAAAACACGAACAAAAAATTGAGTATAAAAATGCCCACCTAAAGAAAACAAACTGCAGAACAAACGAGAGAGTACAATCACACGCAAACCCAAACACATTGCTACGGGAATACAAACTCCTAACCTCATTATTTAGTCAAAAAGGTCGATAGTTAATCTCAGCCGTAAGAGAAAAGTACATACCTTATCCACAATGCATGCTTTCGTTTCCAGTCATAAATGAATATTGAACTATAAATGAGTGCACTATTCTGTTAGTTTTATCATATTCTTCATTCACATTGTATGGTTTTTTTTTAAATATATATATATTATATTTTTTTTTGAAATTGCAATGGTTTATTGTTTAAATTGTATTTTTAATATAATAATAATAACAATAATCTATTTTTAAGGTCATGGTCAAGCTAGTACATCAAATTGGTGTATGAGACTCTCTTGTTTGTGGGACAAGGGACCCCCTTCTCAGCGATTTGATTGGTAAAGTCTACAAAGGTATATATAAATGTATAAATAGATTTAGTGTCTGAAAATCTTTTGAAATATTTGAATATTGCAATTGTTTATTGTTTAAATTGTATTTCTGAATGCATGAATGTATAAATGAATTCAGGATCTTCAAAATTTCTTGAAATATTAGAATTATACAAATTTAACCACTCTAATCTACAAATCCAACAATTTATTAAGGCCTTAATCTCACAGTTTTAAGAAATGACTCTTTTCGACAATATTTTTAGGGGACATTTACCTAAAATAGGACGAGAAATTGTTAAATCAACAAAGAGATTTTTCAACATACTTTATCCATTTCTACATTTAGAAATGGGTTTTAAACAATGAAAAATAATAATTTCTTGCAAATTTATATCCTCCAATTCTAAATATAGAAATGGATTTTAAACAATAAAAAATAATAATTTCATGCAAATTTACATCCTCCAATTCTAAATAAAACAATTAGACAAAACTATATCTTACCAGATTTCCCGGCTCTTACCAGGGAGCAGGGCGAGTATTTTTTTCTCGACAAAAAAATTGATTAAGAAAGTGAAAGGACAAACTTTATTTACTATGCATACCAGGGAGGAGGGTGAGTATAGCTGTTAATTTTTTCTCGAGGAAATTTTTTATTAAAAGAGTTAAGGACAAACTTTATCTACTATGCATACTTCTATTTACAGTTGTAAATGAAAAAGTGCGAACCATCAATAACTGTACTATTCGCAATTAACTTCATCGGATTTATTCAGATCTCTAAATTTTGAAGAGGTCAAATTTAAAGTATCTTCCATGGAGATGGATTTTTATATTTATGTATTAAGTGGATTTATAAATTAATTTTTTAAATGATAAATAATTTTATATAATTGTTTTTTTAATTTACATAAGTTTTTGGTTGACGTCACCTAACCAATTCTAATATATATTTTTAATTCTATTATATATTTCTTTTAAATTAGAAAAATTTAAGAGTACTTGATTATGATTAAATGGTTGTTTAATTACAAATTAAAAAAAAATTGATTATGATTAAGTGATTGCTTAATTTTACATAACTTCTAAAGATGTACATTTTTATAATTCAATGAGGTGTATATTGAATAACTTAATTTTACATAACTTCTAAGGATGTGCACTTTTATAATTCAATGAGGTGTATATTGAATAACTCAATTTTCATGTGTTATATATTGAATAATTCAATTTTCATGGATTGAATAATTTAATTTTCATGTTATTGTTTATATCTTATTTTATGATTAAGTGGTTGCTTAATTACAAATTTAAAAAGATTTAATTATGATTAAGTGATTGCTTAATTTTACATAACTTCTAAGGATATGCACTTTTGTAATTCAATGAAGTGTATATTGAATAACTTAATTTTACATAATTTCTAAGGATGTGCACTTTTATAATTCAATGAGATGTATATTGAATAATTCAATTTTCATGTGTTATATATTGAATAATTCAATTTTCATGGATTGAATAATTTAATTTTCATGTTATTGTTTATATGTTATTTAAGTTATTATTTATATCATAAGTCATATTATACAAACAAAAATCATAAAAGAAAGAAAGATTGAGTATTTACATAAGATATAACAAGGAGTCTATAAGAATGCAACATATTAATAATAAAAATAAAATAATTATAAATACAACTTACGATTAAAAAAAAATTCATAAAAATTTAAAATATATTAATTTTTAAATTACAAATATTTTAATAGTTGATTTATAAAAAATATATATAAAATTATAATTAATATGGTGTGTTACTAAACTAGTATATCAAAGTATATGATGAAATACAATATTTAGTTTGGAAAATATCTATATTTTTCAACTTTTGTATTAAATTCTAAATTTATAGGCAAAAGAGATGAACCTAATGTTGATGTTCCTTAAGACATTCTCTTAGAATAATAATTAATAATATAATTATTCATTATTAAATATCATATATAATAAGTAAATGATAATAATAAATACTTATCGATCATTCAAGCATCCTTTCATGGATGGTCACCATATGTTCCCTATATATGGAACACTCATCATTGTAATAATATATCGATTATATCTCATATAAAGAAAAACAACATGCTATAAGAGCGGGATTGGGCTAACTCCCTTACAGGAGGGCCCAAGATCCTGAAAGAAAGTTGCTTCTTGTTTTTTAGTTGTGTGAATTCTTCGAGCTTGAATTCTCTTCTTCAACTTGGGTCCCTGACCCCCATCATAGTATGATGTGGTTAAAGATGGATTGGATATTGTATCCATCTCAATTGGAGTTCGGTCTAGCAATCAGGCCGATTTTGTGAAGGATGACGAATCTCAGCGACTCAGTCGTGCACTCGCTTGTGTACGTTGGAAGCATTCCTGACAAGTCCAGTTATCCAGTAGCCACAAGCAATTGTCTTCTAGATTCCTTAGACGCAAGCAAAGCGAAAGGAAATGTTGTAGTCTCTATGGCGAATGTCACAGCTACATCGAGGTATATCATGAAAATAGCAATCCAAGACGTGATAGGCATAAGCATGGTCATTGTGGATGATATACAGATATTTGAAGCATTTGATTACTGTACCTTTCCAGCGACTGCAGTAAGTAAAACGTATGCAACTGAAATATTTTCTTACATAAAATCAAACAAAGGTGGTCACAAATTACAATCTTGCTTCTGTTATTGCATATTTTTTGTCAAGAAGACCTGGAGGGCTGACCCAGAACATTCTCAAGTCAGACATCAGCACGCCAGGTGTGAATAAGACTTGCAGCTTAGCCTTGCCTATGTCATGTGAGGTGGCTAGGTGTGAATGAGGCTATGTTCATAGTCTTGCCTATGCCATGTGAGGTGGCTAGGTGTGAATAAGACTATTGGGAGAGGAGAAACATCACAACATGGTCATGGAGACTATGGAAGTGGTTGTGTACCACTGGACAACATGCTAGTAGTTATGTGCTACTAGTGGATTGTTATGTAGTCATGAGACTATGGCAATGGTTGTGTACCACTGGACAATAGTTGTGTACTACTATGACATGAAAACTATTGTGTATTATTGGACGACATTGCAGTAGTTGTGTGCTACTGGTTGATTGCAACATAGTCATAAAGAATATGGTGGATGATTTGAGCTACCGAATTCATGGTAGTAGTAGTATGTTACTAGTTGATTGCAGAGTAATCAGTGGATTACAAGATGAAGGAACCAAGACATTGGTTTCACGAAGAAACCTCGATATGTCTTGGGGGACATTAGTTCCATGAGGGAACCTCGATGTGTCCTAGAGATGTTTGAGGTAGGGATCAAGAGGGAGTACACCATTCCTCACAACTCTCAATAGAATGGGGTCGCAGAGAGGAAGACTAGATCTATTGTTGAGATAGTCAAGGCGATGATTCATGATCAACATTTACCTATGTTTATGTGGGCAGAGGCATCCATGACTGTAGTGTATGTTTAGAACATNTATTGGACGACATTGCAGTAGTTGTGTGCTACTGGTTGATTGCAACATAGTCATAAAGAATATGGTGGATGATTTGAGCTACCGAATTCATGGTAGTAGTAGTATGTTACTAGTTGATTGCAGAGTAATCAGTGGATTACAAGATGAAGGAACCAAGACATTGGTTTCACGAAGAAACCTCGATATGTCTTGGGGGACATTAGTTCCATGAGGGAACCTCGATGTGTCCTAGAGATGTTTGAGGTAGGGATCAAGAGGGAGTACACCATTCCTCACAACTCTCAATAGAATGGGGTCGCAGAGAGGAAGACTAGATCTATTGTTGAGATAGTCAAGGCGATGATTCATGATCAACATTTACCTATGTTTATGTGGGCAGAGGCATCCATGACTGTAGTGTATGTTTAGAACATAAGTTCTTGAGGAACATGACTGATCCATATGGATCTTGATGGCCATCCACCTTTTCCACTAAATCACCATTTTGAGCTTGTGGTTTTGATGAACCACGATATTCACCCTTTTGATGGGGAATGGAATGTAATGTCATCTTCATTTGTTAATTACAGACATCATGTAATGATTTCATAGTGGTCTTATGTACATGCCTACAACATAGCATTAATGCAACAAATCCCATTATAACTCCGCAGTTAAGCACGCTCAGGATAGAGTAGTACTAGGATGGGTGACCCCGGGAAGTCCTAGTGTTTTACATGCCTATGGAATTTTATAAACCTAGTCCAATTTTTCCCACATGCATCATGGGAATTGTTCTCCTCTCACTCTCTCATATATAATTGAGGTGAAGGAGGCCCTTTAATCATGCAATGGAGTGTGATGTAAATCTTGTTGTGAATGAAGCATAGCCAACATCTCTTTCTTTTTAGAGATAGGCTAACCCATTCTGCCAGCTTGTGTTCTACAGTGTTTTTCTCTCTTGTTCATTAATAGAAGTTGGTTTTCACTATATTTATGTGTTCTTCTCATTATCTTTGTGTATTTCCTTATTATATATCGGTTATATTTTTGTCTTCGTGTCGTTCTCAAAATAATCCAGATTAGTGGTATCATAGCAGGTTGCTCCTTGTCATTTCTCAGAGCAGGTCCCCGATGAGGTCAGGGTATAGAGATTTGGGTCTCAAGCTAGTTTCTCTTGAGGAAAACTTATCTCGCCAGCCCAAGTGACCTCCCATGGTGGAAGAAAAGATAGATGACAAAGCGGGAGATCCTTTCAAGACGTTTCTCAAGGAAGCCCTCGTGTGATAGAGGAACAAAATGATGGACAACTTTGCTCAGATCCTTCGAAGACTATCGATGGTGGCGGTTGAGGCATCTTCAACAAGAAGCCATTTTGCAAGTGTGACACCCTTCAAGGTACAAGTCAATTTTGATATCCCCTTATTTGAAGGCCGGATAAATGCAGAGGCTCTAGAAAAATGTTTGAATCTTCTAGAAGGTTATTACTTTGTCCAAAAAAAAATCGACAGTGAAAAGATCACCTTCGCGCTCCTTAAATCCCTTCCCCATGTCATAACTTGGTGGGAAGGTTACTGGGAGAGGTACATCGTGGATGAATATACACTATTTGGGAGAGAACCACTTGGGTGGCCTTTGTAGATGCCCTAAAGGAGGAGTTCTACCCTGTCGGAAACTATGATGATCAATACATGAGATGGACAGCTTTGCATCAGAAAAGAGACCAGACGGTGCCAGAGTACACCAACATCTTTCGTACCTTGCGCTCAAATTGGGTATCAAAGAC
This sequence comes from Picea sitchensis, assembly GCA_010110895.2. Lineage (NCBI taxonomy): Eukaryota > Viridiplantae > Streptophyta > Pinopsida > Pinales > Pinaceae > Picea > Picea sitchensis. The sequence continues at coordinate 66,797 of SNQJ01S0017080.1, read as the reverse complement.
TCTGAGCAAAACCTGGTTTTGAAGTACCGCAGTGGTCTACACAAGTGCATCCAAACAGAGATGGATTTCTTAGAAATCTCATCACTGGGAGTTGCTTATTGATATGCAGTCAAAATTGAGCAGAAATTCAAGCAGCAGAGTAAGTGGGAGAAGCATGGAAAATGTAACTCTAACTCACATAATGAAGGACGGATCAAGGAAGTCCAACCTCAAGAGAGTCAGTCCCAGATGCAAGCAAAGAAGGGTAACGAGAAGTCTAAGAAAGACACCGAAAAGTGGTGTGAGTTCCACAACAGCCCTTGGCACAACACTTATGAATGTTGCTCAATACAGTCATTGGTGGCCGAGCTCAAAGACAAAGAGTTGAACCCCAACTTGGACCCTAATTTAGAAAATAATAAAAGGAGACAGATCATTGATGCAGAACCCACTGCTACTGTCGCAACTGCAATGATCCAACCAGAAGAGGATCTTGAGGAGGGGGAGCGACTCTTCCAATCACAAATATGGGTGAAGGGGGCCCCATTGCATTTTATTATTGATATTGGAAGCCAAAAGAACCTCATCTCAATAGAGGTTGTCAAGCAGTTGGATTTTCCAACAACACCACACCCGCAGCTATACAAGATCAGGTGGCTTCGCCAGGGTCAAGATCTTTGTGTCAGCCAGCAGTGTCGCTTGTCCTATGGCATCAAACCCTTCAAAGATGAGGTATTGTGTGATGTTTCCCCACTGGAAGTCTGTGATGTTCTATTAGGACAACCATATGCATGGAGGCATCATGTTATTTATGATTCTCGACCCCGTAGCGCCATTGTTACTCTGGGGGGTCAGCTATATAGGATATCAGAGGTAATTCTGACTATTGTCCCACCAAAAAAATGCCACAAAGTAATCTCTCATGCTGCAAAGTCTAGCCTCCTAAAAATCCAATCAGAAGGTGAACATAAGGACATTGCAACCACTACAGCCTCATCCCAAGACCTTTCTATCCAGCAAAAGCAGATCAACAAGATTGTAGAAGAGAACCAAGATGTTCTTGTTGCACCTACGAGGGTGCCTCCTCACTTCCCAGTCAAGCAATGTTATAACAGAACCCTTCATACTCTCCATGATGCATCTTCACCGACAGATACCTCCCACACTCAGGTAGATAATTCAGCTAGATTAGTTGAACATATCCAACCCCTCCAACAATAGGTTCATGACATCCTTCAACAAGCTAAGCAGGACAACTTCCTCAGCAAGGCAAGCAACGCACCAAGATTCATATTTAGCATAAGTCTCCCCATATCCCATGGTAACTTGACGCAATGGGGACCATTGCTTCCTAATGGGGGAGGAATGATCCAGAGGATCTTGGTGGCCATCCACCTTTTCCATTGAATCACCATTTTGAGCTTGTGGTTTTGATAAACCATGATATTCACCCTTTTGATGGAGAATGGAATGTAATGTCATCTTCATTTGTTAATTACAGACATCATGTAATGATTTCCTATTGGTCTTATGTACATGCCTACAACATAGCATTAATGTAGCAGATCCCATTATAACTCCGCAGTTAAGCATGCTCAGGCTAGAGTAGTACTTGGATGGGTGACCACCTGGGAAGTCCTAGTGTTTTACATGCCTATGGCATTTTATAAACCTAGTCCAATTTTTCCCACATGCATCATGGGAATTGTTCTCCTCTCACTCTCTCATATATAATTGAGGTGAAGAAGTCCCTTTAAGCATGCAATGGATTCTCTCTTGTTCATTAATAGAAGTTGGTTTTCATTATATTTTTGTGTTCTCCGCATTATCTTTGTGTATTTCCTTATTATATATCGGTTATATTTTTGTCTTCATGTCGTTCTCAAAATAATCCAAATCAATGACTCCCGAGGAGGACTTCACCGGAGTGAAGCCTAAGGTTGGACACTTCAGGATATTTGGGTGTTTAGTATACATTCATGTACCCAAGGAGAAAATGATCAAGCTACACCCTTCAGGTAGAAAGGGTACATTTGTGGGGTACAATGAGTCTTCAAAGGAATACTGGATCTACATCCCTGGTCAGAGATAAATTGTGTGAGAGACGGAAAGAGATGGTACCTTTTGAGAGAGCGAGATACCTCAGATATATTCGTGCTATGTCATAGCTATAAACCACATCATTGATTCTAAACCTCCCTGTTATTAGGAGGCAACTAGTCATCTAGTATGGAGAGATGCCATGATGGAGGAGTATCAGTCCATCATGAAGAATGATGTGTGGGATATTGTTCTGAGACCTGAGGGGAAGTTTGCAGTGACTTCCAAATGGATCTAAAAGATCAAGAACATAATTGATGGGAGCATCAGGAGGCACAAAATGAGATTTGTTGCTAGAGGATTCTCTCAGGTGGAGAGAATAGATTATGAGGAGACATTTTCTCTTGTTGATCGATACACTTCTATCTGGATGATTATTTCCCTTGCAACATCCATGGGTTAGAAAGTACATCAGATGGATGTAAATACATCCTTTCTCAATGGAGAGATTGAGGAAGAAGTATACATCGAGCAGCTAGATGGTTTCATGATACATGAAGAGGAGTCTCATGTGTGCAGATTGAAGATGTCCTTGTATGGATTCAAGCAACCACCTCGAGCTTGGTATGCAAGGATTGATGGACACCTGATGATTTTTGGGCTTCAGCAAAAGTGTTGTTGATCCCAGCCTATACTACAAGACTGTTAATGGTGAGTCCCTAATTTTGGTCCTCTACGTTTATTATTTATTCCTCACCGGTATAGAGAGCCTTATTGTTGAATGCAAGTATGCATTGGCCTCTAAGTTTGAGATGAAGGACGTTGGTATGATGCACTACTTATTCGGACTAGAGGTGTGGCAAAGAACTGATGAGATCTTCTTGATTCAGGGGAAGTATGTTGGCAAATTCAGTGGACAGAATGCAGTGAATGCTTGTCATTGATGACAACAGTGAAGATGGCAGAATAAGAGATTTGAAGAAGATGGCAGAATAAGAAATTTGAATGTAAAGCTCAGGAGGAACAGCATGGAAGAAGATGCCCACAAAAGCTCGAGGTACAGAAGTTTGCTGAGAAGAAGGAAGATGGTGACTGGCGGATCCCATCCAAATTTCCCGAAAGGCCAATAGCCGTCAGATCTGCAGAAGTTGCGAGGGAGATAAGTCATCGGAGATTCGGGGATCGGGATTTCAATATGCAAAGTTTACTCGACATCGAAAACCCCGATTTTGCGATATGCGAAATCTCGACTGAATCTGAACCGTCAGATCAACATGTGATCTAGACCGTCGATCTAATTCACGACAACAGCCCATGTCAGCTAGGGACACGTGGCACAACCAGGTAATGACAGATGTCAGGCAAATCTAACACTTCAGGCACATACAAGACATGAATCAGAGTGACACGTGGCAGGATCTAACACGTGCCAAATCACGTGTGACGTCAGCAGAGGCATCGGCAATCGAGACTTTGATATGTCAAGAACACAATGCAACAGAAACTCCGAAATCGCGATATGCGATTTTGCGATATAATCTGAGCCGTCAAACTAGAAGTGATCTGGACCGTTGATCTTCGTTATCAGTAATCAGGGATTGGAGAGGGTAGAAACTCTCGACATCGAAAGTCTCGAAATCCCGAAGGG